>VOMN01069715.1:0-16735 GCA_014899125.1 Orchestia grillus | reverse complement strand
GAGTCAGTTGTGTACACGCAGGCGAGTCAGTTGTGTACACGAAGACGAGTCAGTTGTGTACGCGCAGGCGAATCAGTTTCACTTGTCGACTCGCTTGGGCAGGTGCGTTAGCGTGTATACGTGGGAGCAGCTATGCCGTGTTTCGTTTTCAGTCGTTTGTGAAGACCTGAAAATCTCACCAATTCAAGTCTCTACGTCTGCCAATCAGGTGTTACAATAGTAAGCATTTTTACGAGTCTTGAGTCTGAGGATATTCCAAAATAGAGACGACTGAGCCGCCTTAAATGCCCCTGTTATCGCACCGCATCGTTCTTTGCAAGTTTGTATGACTTCTTCTTTTAGTACAAATATTCCACCGCAGTTTCCTTAAAGAACAAACTTCTACAGTAATGGTTATTAATTTATGTGTTTCATTTTAGGATGTCAAGAAACTTTCTCGGTTACGCTGAAGCACTCAAAGCTGTACTAATTTTCCATTTTTTTGTCTGCTTTGAAACTTTCCTAACGCAGGAGAGGAAATTCATTTCGAGGATGTTATGATTGAGAAGAGAATATTCGAGATCACCTTTGCGTAGCACGCAACTTCACTACGTTTCAGAGTTATTTTATTTTCATTCAATTCTGAATGTATCGGCTTCTACCGTGTTAATCATTCAGTCGTATTACATTTTCTGAAGGTAAATGAATTTCAATAAAAGTTCACACGGCGGTCCTGCCGGCAGGTGTGTGTAGGGGGTGCGCCCAGTGCTGTGAGCGCAACGGTCACAGTGAATAATTCTGAAATGTATCTCTCTCAGACACAGATGTGGCCAGTAAGATACGATGGAGGTTCTCTGCCTCGCAGGACAGCTCGGCTTATGATATTTTCGGAACATAATTTCGTAATAATTATATTTTGTGAGCGTATGGGTACTTATTGGTACATTTCTTACGAATAGAAATTGACCCTAAAATGTCATTTTGTGTTCCACGATGTTAAAATCAATTATCTCCGATGTGTTATAAGTATATATATATATATGTTTTCGTTGCTTCCATTTTTAAAAATTATTTTCAAGCGCAATTTTTGGTTACTGTCTTGGATTCGGGTTGAGTTTCACTCATGAAATTTGGAAAGTATGTAGCGTTCTTGATGCTGTACAAATGAATGAAGTCCCTAAATTACGGACTAAGAATGTAAGTATCGCTGTCCTTATAGCATTTTGATATTGTGCTGGAAAATACTTTCAATCCATTATCTGTGTTTAACTAAAATGTATATCATTAAGTAACTTCTGTGTCTTGATGTCATTATTAACATTTTCTATTTTTGTAGTAAAGATGCTAATTAGAAATGTTTTTATCATTTTCCTACGTTTAGTCAAATCGAACGGTTCTGCTCATGTAAACTGAACTTTATGATCTTCCTTCAAACAATGAACGTTAGGGACAAAAATTTGCATTAAAACTCAACTGTAGTGGAAGGATCGGAGAAAATTCGTTCTTCCAGCTCATTCGTCGCTCTTTTCGCTCACCCAGTCATACAAAATTTGAAAACGTGAACTTAATATATCATAGGATTTTAAGTTTCTTTAGCGTGACGTAACGTTCGAACCAGTGATATTGCATAGTAACTTGCCTTGACGTTTCAAAATGGCCTGTACTGGCACAACGTGAGTACTAAACTTGATGGTTAATTTTAATCGGCATTTGGTCGGTAGAAATAAACTTGAACTTTCGTAGCCTCAGTTACATGTGTTTCTTCAACACATAATGGGGGCAAAAGAAGGTGGAATAAGGAGAAGGTGGAATCAGAAAAGACTCTTCCAAAGAGCGGGTGCTCAGAGGCGAATTTTTGTCGAATCCCTGCATGAAGTATGAGGAAAATATTAGTAGAGTTATGTACTTCTCTCAACTTAGCATACGTTTCGGCATCCATGAAGAACACACAGACGGCTTCTGACGGTCAGAGATGTTTTAGCCTTAAATGAAATTCAGTAGAAATCAGAGAAATACAAAGATTACTCACTAAAATCAATTTTTACTTTGAATTTGTGCAATATTTATTCTTAAGAAGCGCCATCCAAACATGTACACGAAGTAAAGAATTTAAGCTCCATTTCCGTGATTCGAATTCAATTGTACCGCTGAATAATAAATTTTAGAATGCGCTGAAAAATCGTGTTATCCTTTCATGAACATGTAACATTCAGACTCAGGCATTGGTCGTGCACATTTAAAGATTTATTTAAAGATTTATCTAAAGATTTATTTAAAGATTCATTTAAAGATTTATTTACGCGTTCGATTTCGGAACCGAATGCAAATAAAATATGAACAATAAACATGACTGACTTTTGCAATCACAGAGGCGCGTTGGGCATCAATACGAGGTTTGTTCATGTGTTCGATCCCTTGACGCAGGGGAGAACTCTGAACGCGATGTGTATTCTAGCGAACATGAACAGTCCGTTAAAAACATCCTATGCAGGCTCGATTGCGACACATAGTTAAATAAAAATTACCCAAACATTACATATGATCTACGAAAATATTGCGAAGAAAAGCCTTGCCAGATTTTTAAAAAAAGTATTGGAAACGTTTAGAATTTAAGCTTCAAAGAATTGCTATCCAAGCGACAAATGTTTCCAACATTGAACCTGCTCAGGGATAATTTTACAAATCATTTACTGTACAACGATGGCACATGTATACAAAAAATTAACTGGCCCAACGTGACCGGACGACATCCGAGTGAAGTATCTCCGATGGAGGCGAGTGTATAGCTGATCTGACGCACGCCCAGTGTTATTAAGCCATGCTTAAAAATGTCTTCATGTCTTGCTAAATAATATTTTCTTCATACACGCTTTACGTCAAATGCTTTCTTCAAACTCTTGAAATGAATGCAGATATCTTCGAATGTCAATTTTTATCATGGCAAAAGTCTTTTCTTGATTAAATTTTTGTCGGGTGTTTTCTTCAAATGTCTTCCAAAAATACCTTCAAAGAACAGCAGACCCCCAGCGTCTCCGGCTGACGTGACGTAAGAGGCCGTGACGATAAGCCGCCATCACGATGGAGTCAACGCTCTACGACCTGTGTTGACAGGTGGCCCACAACAGTGAACTCTCCTGTGGTGACCAACCGGTGAGTCGTGCAGCCTTGGCTGGGGGTCGCGTAGCGTTGGTATAAAGAGTCGCGTAGCCAAAGCAAGAGATTTGGTAGCGTTAGTATAAAGAGTTGCGTAGCCTTAGCATGGGGTTGCGTAGCGTTGGCATAGGGGGTTGCGTAGCCTTAGCAGGGGGTTGCGTAGCCTTGATAGAAGGTAGCAAAGCCTCGGTAATGGCTAAAGTTCAAAAACATTTCCTTGCAGTTCATTTTTTACGCCTCCGTCATGTTTGAGATGAGAGTGCCAGAAACAACAAAAGACGTTTCCGTAATTTATCTTAGTGTGAAATCTGAATCTAATCCTTTTTCAAAAACCTGAAATTCAGGAACTTAGAACACAGTGTCTGCAGGGCATACTCGCACATACTATTCGGGACTATTGCTCTGGAATGACTTCAATTTTTTTTATCGCTAAACGGTCTCAAATTAGCCATACAAATTCAGCATTGCAGAGCAAAGGCTCACATCTTGCTAGTCTGATTAAATATTTTCAGCGCTGCAGTTACTTGGGCAGAAAATACTTCGCTTTCCCCGCCAGAGAAGCCTCGAGTAGCTTGCCTGACTCCGTCTGCTGGGAAGCATCGAGGCCTTTTCTGCTCGTTATTTTCAAGAAAGACAGGCCAAGTAAACTGCTCGCACAGTAATGAGGCTCCAGTCACTGGCAAAGCTCAGTCGGAACCGTGAAAACTTCACGCGGAATTTGTACACTGATCTTCAAAAATCGTCGGCAAAATCCGTCGCACAAAGCGACATTTCGGTCCATTTTACGTGGAGTGAGGCACTGAGCAAAGTAAAATATCTGAGAGAGTGAATGTTCTCCACTACTGAGAACGTTCGTCAATGAGCAAGCAGTTTTTACTCTAAAGTCGAGGTTTCTCTTCGATAAGGAAGACTGACTTTCCATTGTAGAAGTTCATAAAAAAGGAGTTTCATGCCCCGAGCGCGAGCATGAAAGCGGGTTTGAATGTAACAGCAAAGTTGGAGCACTTCATTGGCATGCCAATGCAGCAGGGAACTTTGGTCCGAGTCCGCTCTTAGAAAGACTTCCGCTCTGAGCTTCTTGGTCAAGAATAAAGTAATTCTCTTTGGAAATTGGTCGGTTTGTTCACTGATCAGGGAAAATAAAAAAGACCGAAACTAAAAACTGATTATTCGGATGTGGGAAAAGGCTGACGAAGAAAATCTGACCGGGGATATCTTTTGAAGTCTTAGAGAGGCTTTATTAATTCCAACACGTTTTATCGTTGGGTTTTCAATGCCTTACAACTACTGGCGGGGTGAGGGATGTGAAAAATGTGTGGTTTAAACTTCCTCTTCCTACGGAAGTACTCCTGGTTACGTGAAATGCCTCGCCTGAGCCGAGATTTGAACCCTGGTCCTCTCGGCTGCGAGGCCATCACGCTACCAGTACGCCATGGGGTCCATAGAGAACGGAAGGGAAGTTACACCAACAAAACTTGGCAAGAATGACAAAGATTGAATGAGCTACAGTTCCTACGTGATGTATTGTCGCCACAATGCGCATTAAAAATGAGCCTAACTAGCGTGTTAAAATCGAAAACAAGAGCAAGTAGCGATGGTCAAATTCACGAAAAAATATATCGGCCCAGCCATGGCATGCTGAGCCCGGCCTGGCTAGAGGGTGTGCAAGGTCCTGCTGATCAGCATTTGCTGGCGTGTTTCTAGAGAGCAGTTATGCAGCACCCTGCTGTGCGTTGTGTACAGTGGCTGTACAGCGGTGCTCAGTAGCACATGGAAAGTTGCGATATTATTGTGCGGCATCCATTAACTGTGCAAAACCACTCTATAGTGTACAGGAATTATACAATACCGCTTCATGCTACGCATAAATTGCGCAGTATAGTTGTACGGCAAGTAGAAATCATTTGACATCCCTGTGTGGCACACTGAAATAATTTTCATTGTTGTACCACGTAAAAATTATCCCATGCTGAAGTGTGGGAGTGAGCCAAGTTATGCGCTGCCTGAGAGTAGTATGAAAAATATCCTCAGTAAAAAAGAGCAAGTGAGTNCAAACGAAAACTCTCTCACAGCATTGCATCAAACGAAAACTCTCTCACAGCGCTGCATGAAACATATGAAGTAATGGCGGACTCGTTTCATGCAGCGAGGGACTCTCCAATATGGGCAGTCCTGTCTGAGTTGGCGTCATACGTCTATATTCAAGCCTTTGTCCATTTACCAACCAGGCAATATTTGGAGAAATGGTAGTGTTTATCTTTGAGCTGAAAACTAGCTGCAGCCACAAATACTTCCGCTTTGGTCTTTCCGTCCCCTGTAAGTGCGTTGTTATATACGACAAGGATGTATTTACTTTTTTAAATTAACGGCATGCTAATGAGAGCGGTTTCTGTAATCCTTATATGTGCGATAAAAAGGTGAGCACTTTGAATTGCTCTTGAAATTCATTAATTTTTGAGGCAGGAGATATCTTATGAATGTGGTGAAAAGTTCCCAAGATATCGGCTCACGAAACCGCTGAAAAGTCAGACAACGGCAATAGTTGCCACCTTTTCAACATGAGAAAGAAATTTTTGAACTCTCAATAAAGTTTGAAAAAACATCCGAGGTGCAAATTAAAGTTACCCAGCACTCTCTGGGCACAGCGATGACTATTTTCAAACTCATATGAGAACCTAAATCTAATTTGAAATATTTAAACAGCATGGCTCTGAGTTTCAATGAATAGAATTGAGTCAAAACAAGGGCAATGCCACAGCACCGAGCATTAGAACAATGACCAGCGCGCTGTAGAGGAAACTGAAAACTGAGTTGCCTAAAAAATAAAATAAAACAAAACAATTCCCATTGCAGAGAGCAATGAAAAGCAACCGAATCCAGAGAAAAAAAGAGCAACAAATGCAGTTACACAAGCCGACAATACAGAACAACAAAAGCAGCTACACAAGCCGACAATACAGAGCAACAAAGAGTCACTCCTCTCAGCAAGACTCACTGAAGCGACGCGTAGAATTGCAACGCAGTGAAGCGCACGACCTGCAAGCAACATTGCCGAGTCAATTAGCAATAAGGGAAAAAGAAGCATGAACCAAGGAGAAGTAGTTGTAATTATGTAGTCTCCAGCATCTCAGTGTCGGCACAAGAAGTACAAGAAGTAACGCACTAAATAAAAAGCTCTCAAGCTGAAGTACATGTACTGTGTATTTTTAGGTGGAAATTCTTCGAGTTTAAGATTCTCTGTGAGAAGTGCGACTGTTTAGTCGAGCGCGAGTGCGTTGTTAGAAACATCAACGGGTGTAGCTACGATCGATCCTAGCTTAGGGCGCTAGATCGGTTCTGGCAAACAACCGCTCTACGATCGTCCACTGCATAGAACGCTAGATGGGTTCCAGCAAACAACCGCTCTACGGTCGTCCCCTGTTTAAATCGGTATATTCTAGAGCAAGCATCAAAGAGCATGAAAAATACTTTGGTTATGAGAGGCAAATAAGAAAATACAACGGTCGTTTGTGCGAGAAATTTAAAAATTTGTCATGCAGGAATGCCAACGAATTCAAATTTAAATTTGTATTTTGAAGCATATGCTTTGGCTACGATTTACCTAGCCTTGCCTTCTACGACGTCTAAAATTTTTTTAGGTGAGAAAAGCTTAATCCCGTGAAGAATATCCTCGATAAATAAACAACAAAAAATTGCTACACCTTTTAGTCACATAAATCGGTCTCTCACTCATTCTCAATTGAAAAATTGGACCTACCAGAAGGTTGGCAGAGGCAGTTATAGCGCCCCGCCCAAAGCTCCCCCTCTCCATCACGCGCACTCTAATTGCTTCCGAGCTCAAAAACATCTCCTGTTTTCTTTTTCACCTTCTACAAAAGTTGAAACTTTTGCTCCGTGTAAACCACTGACAGTGTGAAACTCAATCGCGCGCCACGACTCATTGAGCTGGCGCGCTCGGGCTTCTGGATTCGTTGAATTCAGCTCAATAAATTCTGTCTAACACTGTATTACGACTAGCAGCATTACCATTTTTTTACTCCTTCACTGACCGAGTAAAGCTTCCGAAAACAACTTTTCTGCTAACCAGAATGCGTTCGCCAAGCTGAATTTTGTTGAAAGCGGTAAAAAAGTTTCAAGGTATTTCATTTACGGGTGTTTCAATGACTGTTTTTATGTTCAACATATTTCAGCGAATTATAACGCATTTGTAACTCGTTATTGTTCAAAGCTGTGTTTAAGTTCGTTGCTAGCAAACTTTAACATATATATAGTTAAAAAACATATTGCTGCTTTCATACAAAAATTATGCGGGATATCAATCCAGCATGTGCAAGACAAATGAATCCAAGAACTGATGAAGTCTCAGTATTACTTCAGCTTAACTTTCCGCCCTGGTAATTGGGTGTTCGATTTTTACTTTATTGCTCGAAATTTTTTAATTCAATTTCACATTCTTACAACTATCTGAACAGTCTTTTCTAAACTCATATCTCTCACACTCAAATACTGCGCACCGCCTCTCCATCTGTCCTGGCACACACCATTTATATCACTTTAGAAAGTCATGTCCTCGCGCTCTCACTTCCTCGGTGTTTGACCTCCCTTGAAACACGCGTGAATTTTTAACTCTGGTGCTGCCGAGGCGGGTATTTAGAGCGCTCCTGCACCGATACCCAAATTGCACATACGCAACTCAGGCTCCCAAGGGCGCGAGCAGCACCGTCGCACCATTTTACTGTGCAACCAAAAGAAAATGCGCTATATTTCTCCTTATGATTGCGAGAGGGTGGGAGCCAGTAATTCTAGGCACATTTTATGGGGCACGAGTACACGAATAAATTCGACCGTTACCATGAGGCATGTAAGCTTTGCAGTTAGGGAGAAAATTTCATTCAGTGAACATTGCAAAAATAAGGATTACTCTCTGTGATGTTCGAAAAGAACACCAATTTGACGTGTTAATAGAGTCTCTACAGTTTTAAAATTTAATTACATAAGTAATTAAAAATATATATCAGATTGACCCGTCCTATTGTCCAAAAAAGGAAACAGACTTCAATAACCAATTTTTAGAACGAAATTGACTTAGGTGATTATATTTCAATACCGTGTAGACTCTTGAATAATACCCTGCATATTATTAACGGGTAAGATAAGGACTTCGTTGTGGTGAGTAAAGTGTGAGTATTGCTTAAAAAACCTTCGTGCGAAATGTCTGCATGGCTTTACAAGCAGTCCAGACACTTCCAGTGTGAATTATCACCTGTATCTACAAGTATTTTAACTCTTGAAGTAATTTTTACACGTCTGACTCAGCTATAAACTCATCAGAATTTCCAATCCACTCAACTTTGGTAACTCAGTTTTGGGACCAAATGGAGCGGGTCCTGCTGTAAGACAACGAGAAATTTTCAAATCCACTCGCGGACTTTTTGTGTTTTTTTTGTAAGTTCGAAGATACACGGGCTTTTAAGGCTGATTTCAAAGCAACGTTACAAAATCTTGAATTGCAATGATAAACTTTTGGTAACCGAGCAGAAACACTTTAAACTGACTAGAGAAGCAATGAGAGCAGGACCTAATCTATATTGAATAGCTTGAAAAGACTTCAATGTCATCGAATAACATCCCATTTTCAAGTGCATAAAATATGAGAAAAAATTTTCAATTGATAGTGATGAGAAATATTGAAACTGAAGTCAATATGGTAGAACAAAGTAAAACTCCATCTCGTCAGTATAAATTAATATCGAGGCACTACATTTCGTCATGCGTTGAGGTTTGAAAACATTACACAGCATAAAAAATAACATGTAATTCCACCAAAAGTTGTCACTATGTTCTTGGACTACTCTCCTTTCAGACACATTTTTCAGCAATGTAATTTACACATTCCTTTCACTGACGATATTTTCAACACTTGCTTCTTTTTGCTATTGTTCAAACGTATCTACATTTGTTCCCGCTGTGTGTAGCCCTGCAGAATCGGGTAAAAGCTTCTCAATGAGGTCTCCAATTTACCTAATGAAGCCCACGCAAATGACTTATGGGTTTATGATCAAAGACCATGCTGTTAATAGTTAATTGTAGGCTGGTGATCAAAGACCATGCTGGTAATAATTAATTGTGGGATTGTGATCAAAGACCATGCTGGTAATGATTAATTTTGGGTTGGTGATCAAAGACCATGCTGTTAATAATTGATTGTAGGCTTGTGATCAAAGGCATCTTCTGTAGCAGATCAGATGTTCACGTTAGAATTTACAAGCGGACATTTAGTTTGTGTGCGTCCACATGCTTCATTATGATCAATGTTGAACTGTTGAATTATGCTTATGTTGTCTGGTTACGTGCCTCATAGTAATTAACAGGTATGTTAACCTCTTAGCATGCTATTTGCTTACCTGCATCTTTGTAATTGTATTAAAAGAAAGGTGTTGCCCTAAGAGCTTCCCTCCATCGCTTCCATCTAGATCGTCATCAGTGGTGGAATTTGGTAGAGTAGATATGTAATTTAATATCTGACTTACATTAATTTTGATCCAACCCTCTGAAACAAAATCAGAAAATTTCACGAAACTTCAGGGTCCCTACTCTACATATATTAATTCAGAACTAAACTCTTCAAAGTACATTTCGCTACTATTTGTTATGTTGTCCTCGGTAGCGCTTCTAAATATTGTCAAGTTTCCTTGAGGGGTGAAATACCCCAATGGTTAGGATTTTTATAAAACCTTAAACTATAAAGTTTAAAAGTTTTATAAACATACTTGATTTCTCATCCAGTTGAGGTAAACTTATGACGCCCACATTGTAACATTTCATGTAAAATCGTAACAACTCATCCAGTTGAGGTAAACTTGTGACGCCCACATTGTAAAATCTCATGTAAAATCGTAACATGTCATCCAGTGGAGATAAATTTGTGACACCAACATTGTAACATCTCATGTAAAATTGTGACATTTCATCCAGCTGAGGTAAACTTATGACACCCATATTGTAACATCTCATATAAAATCCTAACATCTCATCCAGTTGAGGTAATTTTGTGAAGCCCATATTGCAACATCTCATGTAAAATTGTAACATCTCATCCAGTTGATGTCCCCTCGTAGAGTCTATGTCGAAAAGCACTCCACAAAAGGGCAACTAAAAAGGATTCCACTGTAAAAATAATTACATTTTCTCAAGCTTTTTTTCACTAGAAGATCAATAAATAAATTCAGTAACAAGACCCGAGACAACAGACCGTGAAAATGTAGTCTCCGCTAAAAGGTCAGCCATGACGCTTCTAGTCCTGGAAACGCGCGCCGCTTTCTAATGTGCCTGCGAAAAACTGTGGTTATTATCGCCAGCTACATTACTCTGAGAGGAGCGAATTCATACGACAATTAACAGCTGTTCAATATTAATGCTTTATTAAAGCAGAGTCATGCATCTACCGGTGGTAGATCGCATTAGAAAGTAGACGTGGCCCACGTTCTACTTGGCCTCCCGCTGGCAACACGACCACTCTTGGCTTTTTCTTGTAATCCCAAACTTTTTGCTGAAACCTCCTCACATGTCGTGATCTCCTTAACAATACGTTCGATATTTTAAAGATGACTGGAAATGCCTTCGCTGATTGGCGGCTTTGCACTGAACAGTGCAAGCCTCGGCAGCGTCTTAATGAAGAGACGATTGGCTCTTCCTGCGTCTGCATGGTCAGAGCTCCCCAGCCGCTAGTTCTACCCTGTGGAAAATGATCGCAAATGACTTTGACTTTGTTCGTTATGCTGATTTTCTTTTTTTGCAACGTAGGATTATGTTTTCTAAAATGACTGCTAGTTGATCACTTCGTGAAAACTTTTTGTTTCCGATAATCGGTTTGACGTGATTGAGAATCAACCTCGCGATATTGGGGGATATTTTTATTGGAATATTTCTACCAATATTTCCCCTTTAAGCGAAACCGTAGCGTACTTGCTGGTATACAGGAACAGCAAAAGGCAGAAGTAATAAAAACTAGATACGTAAGCAATAATATAAATCGTAGAATATACGTAACGAATTCGAGGACGAACAGAAACAGATGGGATGCCTTTATCAACATGCATTATTTATGTTCCGCTGTTGACTCCACCTGGCTAGGGATGTCTTCGGTCTTAAATAATACCGTAATAAATATTAAAACGCCTCCTAATTGCGTGCATAATAAAGAATGCTTCAAAACCGGAAAAAGTTATCCCAGCGAGACGCTCATTAATTCACCCCATCCATTTTTGGTTGTTTTTAATTCTGCGCTGTAACATTTATTCAAAATAATTTGCCAAACGCGTGAAATCTTAAAGTACGTACAGGATTCGACCTTAAGATTTTATTATTCTACCATAGCGTAATTGAATTTTTTATCGTGCAGCTGCTATTAATATTTTTTCTGCAGGAGTACTCGGCATGATTAACTTCAATATTTTGATAAAAAAACAAGAGCGGAGAGTCAGTGGAAGTAACAGTACTTACAAGAATTTCGTGCGTTTGGATGAGACCCCGAATTACATTTGCTGATTAGAATATATTAGAATATACCTGTGCTTTAAATTGCCCGAATCTTCCCCACTTGTCGGGTCGGTTGAATTCCTCTTACAGAAAATAACTTATTCACTTGAGTAAATTGAGAGCGCGAGCTACAATCTTTGAGAGAAGCCAGCGCGTAACTGCTTCTAATCATTCATGCAGCGGCTACGTCAATATTTGCATTGCAACTGCCGGCGAGCCAGATGGCTCTCGCAGAGGAACAAGCATAGGATAAACTGTTCTAATGGCCAAACAGAGCAGAAATTTAAGCGCCCACAAATATTCCGCGGGGCACGTTTTTGGAGATCCTATATTCAGCCCATGTTGCTGCGCCTGTGGGGCTTGAAAAGACGGGCATCTTACAAGGCAGCTTCACTAAAGCATCTCAAGACTGTCATAAACATACATTCCACCAGAGGCGATTTTGAAAAGCTTAATTTAGAATTCATCTCTAGGAAAGTTTTTCGGCATGCTGGAGATAGTTTTAGCACACCCTATGAACCATAAAACCGCTTACAAACGAGACGTGACTGTGACAATTCCATAATTTCCTGCGCTGATACGAAGCCTGTACGGGCGGACGTCTGCATTGTAACGTAGAGTTGACGTCAAACTTTACGCGTCCACATAACGTGGTGTACGGCCTGCCTGGAACCGGGCACGAAGTAACAAGGAAATGCAATTCTCCCAAGCTGAGATCAAAATCGAGGCTTTCCATCACTCTGGTTTGATCTAGCGCTACTTCAAAGTCCATAAAATAAAAATCGCAAATAAACAATTCCGAAAATACGAGTTGGAGCAGAGGCTTTCAACCTGGAAGGGGACAAGCTCGCTCCATACTTCCAGAGGGCCAGGGGACTCGTCAATGAAGGTGTGAGCTCTGAAAAAAAACTAGGTTCCCTCCTGCGTTTGTGTTCTCTCCGACGCTTTATTCATTCTCCAGGTTGTAGCCAGGATACGCCCTGTACGGAACAGTTTCTAAATTCATGCAACGAGAAGAATCTAAGCGTACCAGAAGTAAATTTTATTGTTACTGTGTACTGTTGAAACTCAAATGTTTTACTTGTACTTCAGTTCGACGTGCCGGAGGTAGTTATGACAATAATGCCCGTGATTCAAAACGTTAGTGATTTAACAATGCTCAATTTAAGTCATGATGGCTAAATCATGGTTGGAGATCTCAATTACAGGATAACTCCAAGGCACTGGAACTGACTTGGTTGCAGGCCTCATCAACGCGACCTGACCGCTGTATGGCGTGCCTCCACATCGAGGCAGACTGCAGGCATTGAAGTCTTCAGCCTCCAGCAATCACCATGCTTTCACCGTGATTTTTAACCATTTCTGCTACGGAATACATGAGGTGACTTCACCAACACTGTACAACTAATCACGTATGCAATAGAAATATTGGAGTATTTGGACGTGGTAAAACTCCGTTATTTTAAATGAATACGTAACCAAAATTTAGCAATTTAAATTTTCTTCTTTGAAAGAAATTATTTTAGTTTTCTCTGCCCTAAAATTGATTGAGATACTTTTAAGTCTTTTACCAATTTCGGGGTGTTCTTTAAGAAACCAAATTTTTGTTTCTTTCAATATTGGATGGAGCGAAGCATTTGGGAGCACGTCATCTGAGTCCTAACACAATGTCTTTGACAAAAAACTTCACTAGATTCCGAAATGAAAAAAAGTACTCTTGATGTACGTACTATCTACTAAAGCAGCTCTGTTCTCTGTAACATAAATACGTGTTGATACTTAGCAGACCAAGTATAGACTATCTATAGAAACACGGGAACATGAGTACCATCATTAAGTTCAGAACATATCTTATCATTCACTTCTCATGGAAGCTGACGGAAAAACATGAAATAATCCTATTAAATGCGCCCAATTCAGCCACATGTAATACATTAAATAATATTTTTGTAAATTTTGAAACATGAAAACACCAACGATATACCATCTGCTATAATGGCTTTAAATTGTGAATCATGACAGAAATAAATACTTATACTAAGTTAGTTATTGACTCGCATGTTTGTGTCAACTCTCACTCTACAACTCGGTGCTGCAGCGGTACGCCTCACGTGAAGGTGTGCGTGGCTACGTGATCTTCCGTGGAATAACTGCTTTGACTACAAGTACCGCAAAAAATCCTATTTCAACCTAATACGTTGATAAATTAGTTCATAGTTACATTCAAGTGTCTTCTATATTTACAATAAAAAAAATAATTGTATTGAATCTGTCACGATAAGTTATGTTTATTTAAATACCCCAGCACATAGTAACAATACTTCAAGCATTTGTTTATTTAGTTAAATTTACCAAGGATTTTTTAGTTGATCTGAAAAATATTTAAACAGACATAGTACGTTAAACTTTCACATTTAATACCGTAGACTTACTCTAGATATGTCTCAATTGCCATATTTATGTACATATATCATACTCTCACCAGGTTCAGAATCGTGTTTCGTGATACATTGATACGCACACATTCATGTGTCAGTTTTATGGCTAGCGAACGAAACACACACGTGGATCAAATATATCCCAATTTTCCTGTGAGTGAACGCTCCCCAAGCAATGTATCGCACCCAAAACACTTCACATGCATAACCTCCCGCTTTTAAATCATCTCTCAGCAACTGATACCGCACGGGCGATAGCGCTTCCCACCTCGTAGCAGCGCGATGTGGCGGAGGTGCCGGGATTTTCATCAAATTTTAGCGGAGATTGTTCCCTCAATATGGGGAGACAGCCTTCAGTCGTCCATCATCATCTCCATCAACAGATGCGCTTGCGCTAGCCATCGGCCCAAATTAAAGCTTTGCTCGATTAATGAGACCATGTTAGCAGGCAGGGCATTTGAAGGGCTGTTAGCCTCGAATTAAGTGGTTACATGTGAGAAAATTTCAACTTCTAAATTACTCATACAAATCCGTGCTCCTCCTTGAATTAGTTTGCTATCTGTACTGAACCGCATACTTCTTCCGCCCATATAATAAAGATGCAAATTAGATTTTCTGTACCCCCTGTTCGAAATCACGCCTCCGTGTAATGTCAAACAGCGTGTCTCGAGATGGAACTGACTTTCAGTATTCGAAAATACAAAGAGAGGTAAGATAATTCAACTATGCATTGATTGGCCGCAAGGTATGTAGTCATTTTGTATCGTACAATGAAACGTATACAACATCGTACAATTAAGTAGCAAATACGTACGCCAATGCAGTTCATTGTAAATATTGAAGGTAAACCATAAGTTATTTTGAAAACCCTCACGAACAGTTAAACTACTTTTTTGTGAGACTCTGTATTAACATTAATTTTTTTGGCAGTCTCGGGTGGAATTATTTAATAGAGTAAAACAAGAACTATGTACATCGGCCAACTGCGTCCGCAAAAAAAAAACAGAGTACGCATTTTCGAAATTCTCTTTTGTTACTTTGGAACATTTCATACCTTTAGAACGTGTGACGGACTTGAATTGTTTGTTAAATATACATTTTTTTGTTAAATTTACCGATGAGAAGTTGGGAGCAGTTTCACACCAACACTATGGGTGCATATGTCAACGTTTGTAAAAGAAAAATTCTGCAAGTCCAGGATTCGTTAGAAAATTCGAGAGCTTTTTGAAGGTAAATGAAAAATATATTGAACAAAATGCCACATGGTCATTCGAAACCATGAGCCTAACACTATAACTGGTACATAAAACCGCTTTAATGTGATCATATGTATAGTGCCTGTGTTTCTCTAAATAGAATGTTGGCGAGATGAGGGCAGAATTTGAGTTAAGATCTAGCGTGCGAATGGAAGCGGTGGCATGGCTTGCGTTACCCATAATCTCCATCGTCAGTTGAAAATTAACGATGGTCCATCATATGGATTTCGTCCCTCGGACAGCTCTCCTTTGCGACTCATCTGCCAGGCATCGCTGGTCAACTCAGAGCCACTTAAAGGGCATTGCCACAGAACGACGTCAGAGCTGGCCTTGTTTAAATATCCTCTGCTATGTAATTTACAGAAATTTGTGATGATTATGCCTGCGTTAATAAAGCCATTGCGGATGGTCTTCTTAAACGGGAGAAATTCGTGCAAAACGATATGACGATGTTGTATTATTGCGTAGTTTTGCTCTACTCTGTACATCAGATTTCAATTTAATTATTTAATTTTCGTAAATTTGCGGTTTATGAATGGGAAATCAGACTGGTGACACACATTTGTCAATTATCTACGCAGAAAGTAGGAATAAATGAAAAAGAACCCTTCGAAATGCCAGAATTTCAACTAGTAAGATCGACCTACAAAACTAGAGGATCATGAAGAAGTGATATCACGATCACATTAAGTCAGCTCAAGAAACAGCTGCAGAAAGGGACCGGAAAGAACAACGGAAGCCTTCTCCCTAGATCTTTGAACTTCTCGCCGGAGAAAAAGAGTATTTCTGGGCAGTTTTTGTGAATCTGCGCAATTGGTCAAAGAGAAACTTATAGGGACCATTTTGCACTTTTTCTTGAAAGCTGCTAAACTTCTTTTAAGGCAGTTGTTGAGAATTTGTGAGCCGTAACTGGTTCTAAATTTTATTTTTACAGAAATTTGCTAGAAACACGGAAACTTCAACAGGAACGATCCGCATCTTAGGGTTTTTATGAAGAAAGTTCTGGTTATTTACGCGGCGCAAAAGTTAAATGAGGGAATATATGTACGTGACATTACTTAAGTCTATGAGAAATTCCTAAATAAAACTAGAGCATTTAGACTTTTTCAATAAAGATCACGGGAGTGGCTCAATTTTTTTTCAAAATCCAGCATATCCACTTTTTGGACATCTAGGCAACCCTACACCGAGCGTCGGCGTTAGCTGCCAGTGATCTCGAATGCGATGCATAATTCAGATGTTAGAGCTCGATCTCGCCGACCCAGAACAACATTATCGATGCGAGTCGACTGTTCTGAATCGCTAGCTTAAGAAAACGTTTCAGATCAGGGACACCGAGATCAGCAAGCCTTATTTCAGGATTTGCACGTC
>VOMN01069695.1:0-36138 GCA_014899125.1 Orchestia grillus | reverse complement strand
ACCGCACGTCTCAAGAAGTAATCTCTGCAGGTCCTCATAGACTTCTTGAACCGTTTGGTCGGTTAATCGCTCTTCCGTTTATCCCGTTTAGGTCCTCTATTATGCTGTCCCAGTTTGTTTGACGGCTCATAAAGTTTAAGCAGCTAAGCCCCCTCTTGTTTTGGCTTTGAGGTCTGAGGTGATGTTGATCACCTCGGATCACAGATTAGGTTGATCACAGATTAGGGGCGAAAATATACCAATAAATTTCTAGTGAAAAAAGAAAATTGTGCGCTCTTCACCAACATGAATTACGACAAAATCTTCGTTTAAATGTATATCAAACGCGGAATTGAACAGTAAACGCTACAATAATTACTCTGACTTTCAGTAATCACAAATTAAGGGACTCCGAAGCTCACTATACGCAGCATTCAGTGAATTTTCGCCGCACCTCTCTGACACCCATTTTCCGACCGATAATTACAAGACTTGGCTAATTATTCCTATACGGATTTTAACTTAATAAAAGCACCAATTTATCTCAAGCACCATGAGGCTACTCGTTTATATTCAGTCAGTGGTCAAAAAAAGATTCGGCACTTGAGATATATCAGAAATCATCGGTAGTCTCACTGGTTATTACTGAACACTGTGGCACTGGGACCCCTCAGGGGGCATAGGATAGGCCATAGGCAATAGGGGTAGGTTAGTTAGGTTTGTCTATCCTATGCTATGGGGACTAGCGCCCCCAGGGGAGCACCGCTAGGCTACCTCAGCTTTAGATAGGCCTTCGGGACTTCTATCTTTCGTGCCCACTTTGCTTCTTTCCGTTTTCATTCCTTCTTCGCTATTTCTTATTTGTCTTTTCTTCCTCTTCCTTCTTAACTTGCTGTTTCTATGCGCAGGGGATCTTGTGTGGAACACACCCTGTGCATAAATTCCCCGTTCTCCTAAGTCCATACTAAATGGTCCCTACTCTTTCGGTACGAAATAGTCTTGAGTTGCTGAAGCGCTGCTTTCACTACTACTACTCATACTTACTCTGTGGCAATGGGAACGGCGATTTCCTCTTAAAATGAAGTTACTGCAGTGTTTCTCCGCCGCGGCCACATGCAGTAGCTGCAGAAAGCAACCGCGACATAGTGTATCGGCAGGAATCTATTCGATTTTTTCAGTCAACGTCGATGCAAGCTACCCACGTGTGGCTCCAGATGCAACGGTTCAACGATGATAAATTTCTTCCTTCATTCATTTCGAACAGTGGGTGACGTTCTCGGCTGTATTCGCGCGACGGCCTATGGTGGAATTTTCCCATAACTTGATACGTCCGAATGAAAACTTTATGAACTCTTTATTAACTTGGTATACAGGTGGCATTGGGTAGTTCTGAGAGAACGTCGCGGTGCTACCTTCAGTCAGTGATGTATTTTGGACTGCGATGCATTCATGCCATGCACCGACGATATACTTCCGGTGAATCAAGGCTATGAGCATTTAAATTGTTGAGTCATTGATATGTACATAACAAAAAGATTCAGTCTGGATGTTGGAAATTTTGGGGATCTTGAATTGCTGCCACTTGCCCTTTGTTTCGAAGGACAAGTCGCAAAAATAACAGTCCTGCGACTTAGTCCCAAGGATTTGGCCTGAGCGGGCTGTCCCTCTAAAGGACGAACGGAGCTCTTGTCACACTCCTTTCATCACGGTCATCAAGTCCATCTCCCCCATCTGTGCTTCGTGGCTACTTGTCCTAAGATCTACTTAACGGCACGCCCCAGCTTAACCATATACACAGCATGTAAGGCCACTTCCATCACTTCAAAAAAACTCTTTTCAGTTCCTGAATAATATTTCTTCTCTGACAATAAACACTTGTATCGCATTTTTGCTTGAGCCCGTAAATTTTCCCGAGCCCATTAAAGGAGACGAACAAATTCCGTGTACTCAGTGTTATTCAATACGTCTGTTGTGAGATTAATTGGAGTGTTCTTCACTGTTCAAGTTTTTCTGCAAAAGCAGAATGTTCAAGTTTCTTAGCTAAAATATACCATGGAATTTATACCGCTTGTGAAAATAAAAGGAACCTTCCCTTTGGTCCGAGAAAATCACAATTATTCATTTTCATTATTGCACCACTTGGCTTCTTTTGATTTTCAAACTGTTTCGTCATTTCTTCTTTGTTCTTTCTCTCCCTTAACATGTTTCTATGCGAATGAAATCAGGTGTCCTAACGCACCCTTTCGAAGATTCCACGTTTTCTACAGTCCATGCTAAATGGTCCCTTCTTCTCTTCGCTCTTTGGATCACATTCCCTTGGTCACGGAGGATCAAACTAGCTAATAACGCGAATATGTAAGGTTTTCTCGTTTTGAAACGAGTAGGCATATCTGAGTGAATTTTTTGCGCAGATTCCGAAAATGACCTTCAAAAGTCCGTATCACGTCACATTTCTCGACAAATGTTAAAATGAGAAAAATAAGTAACGACATTTTGTTATGAAATAGTTATAAGGCAAGGTTAGTAACGCGTGAAAATGTTCTCTGGAGGGGCGGAATGATGGCTTAGGGAATCGATAAACATCTATATCTAGCTGATAATGAAAATGCAGTGTTTTATTTGCGTGAAGTCACAATTTGCGCCATTCACAAAGGTGCAATATGAAAGAATTTATCTTGGCGTGGCAGTATCACTCACACCTCAAGCCAGCGCTCCCTTCTTGCTAAAGGTATCATCAGGCGCCATTCGAGGCCGATTGTGGTACACTATGTAATTAGTACAAAGAAAGGACTGTTCCCGTTTGGTTGTTTCTTTGTGGCCTTTGCAATGGCTTCGCATGTTTGTTTAAATCATCCAAACCTCTTTTGCTACTAAGGTGGCTGTTATACGACAGAGAAAACCCCAGGCAAAATATGACACCCTTCTTGAGAAACGCTCATTTACAATACTTCGGCATTACACTGGGAGATCAAAACACTTAGGTTTCTTCACCAAGTATGCCGTGTATGTGTGGAGGGATTGCGGAACTGGAGAAATGGAAGAAGAGGATCAATGCCGTTCGGTCTACCCATGGTTTGGCGTGAGCCAAAAAATCCCCGTGACGAATACTACTTCTGCACGGTGCATATCGTGGGCCATATATATACCAGAGCCAGTAAGCACAACATTGTGTATCCCATATACCATCAGACCAGTGGTCCACAATGAATCTATCCCTATAACATCCCCGTCCGATATCAAGCCCCAAGAGACACCGTTTCAGGCGATGTTACTAGTGAAATGTACAAAACTAGACAGCGCGGCAGATGAAACTCCAGTGCCATTTGCACAGCGTAGACCGAGTGATTTGGTTCGCGATCTGAATTCATCGAAAAACGCAGCAGAGCTTTTAGGATCCCGACTTCACGAAAAAATTCACACTACCCTAATATGAGATTCTCTTGATACACCAAGAAGCAAATTGGTTCCGTTTTTTGTTGGGGAAGGTGGTGTGGTACATTGTCGAGACATCCCGGCGGTCAAGAAATACTTCAATATCAATTAAAATTCATAACAGTGGAGGTTGTTCATAGATACCAGCAAATCCAGTTTGAAATGTGCTTTATTTCACAATACTCGCTCCCGTCCATCCATTTCCGTCGCACATTCTGTGACTTTTAAGGAGGCGTATGAGAGCATTTAAATTACTACTGGAAAGTGTGCAGCACAAATTTCATCAACGATCTTTGTACGAGGATTTCAAGATGATTGGAATAATGCTTACCCAATGAGAAGGTTGCACAAAATTTCCTTGCTTTTCATGTGAATGGGACTCCAGAGCAAGGACGGAACATTGCGTTCAGTAGCAGTGGCCAGTCAGAAATTCATTCACACCTGACGGAAATAAATTGTTTCAATTTCACTCGTCAATCCCTCGAATATACTTTCACCAACTTTACACATCAAACATGATTTAGTGAAGCAATTCGTGAGAGCTTCAGGGTGGATCAGTAAGTATTTTTAGTACCTAGGTGGTAAGTTTGCATCAATCACGCTTTAAAAAAATAAAGCTGGCTTGTTTGTAGGCCCTCAAACACAAAAATTTATGGCAGATAAGAAATTTGAGGGAACGACAAGTGAGTGCGAATTGGGAGTATAGACTGCATTCAGAAATCTGGTGCACATTTTTTGGGGGAACACGAAGGCTTCAAATTACACTCATTTGGTTGAGAAACAGCTGCAGTCGTATAGACTGCTTCGCTGCAACATGGGTGTCAAAATTCACTTTCTCGTGCTCATCCCCTTTCCTAACAATCATAGTCCATTTATACACAGTCCTAACCTAACCCACCATTTATATGTTACATCGTCTAAGAATATCATGTTAACATGGGAACACTGTTTCTTAACTGGGTGTGCCTTTTCGGTGTTGTATGGTAATTATATTTACTGCTCAATACCACCGAATTGATCGTATTATATGAAGTTGATAGCGTAAAATCATGTCGCGAGTCACGGTATTTTTTATCTCTATTTTCCCTCCTAGTAGATTACTTCGTTACAATATTCTGCATTAGCTTGGTGCTTTTTCGAAAATTTGGTACAGTTGAGTACGTGAGAAGAAATTGAAATTGAATGTACTTCATTCAATTTCCATTTTTGCGCCGTACCTACGCTTGGTACGGCTTCCAGAAAACGATCATAGTAGTTCTGGAAACTGTTTCAGGTTCACACATCTCCAGGCGCCCGAGTTGTACGTTTTGACGGTCGTTTTAGCGCCACATATAAATTAAGTACTGACTTCTGCTAAATGTTGTATATTTTCACGCTGAAATGTTCAACTCAGTCTTTAAAAGAACGAAGTATTGCTGAAGCCCCCAGTCACATTTTATGCGCTTGTGTCCATATTCCCCCTAGTTTTGAATGCAAAAATGAGAATTCAAAACTGAATTCTATTACATGTTTTTATGTCCATTTTTCTTGACAATGGTCCTTATAGACTTAATGTGTTTATTGTTTACTGCATTTCAAATCTATTCTTGCTTCTTGTACCAGTCGGTAGAGGTATTCCTGCTCTGTATCTTTGAAATTTGTTCATTTGGCTTTCGGAGACGGTACTGATAGTAGTGACAAACGACGTCTTGGTGCCTCCTATTTCTTGACTATATCAAGGAAAATTCTGCGTGAAGAATCCGTTAGAAGCGTTAGCTTTTGTCCAACAAATCAAAGTTTAAAGATCCGGTAGATTGACCTCTCTTGAAGTAGACTCACCATAATTGAAATTATGCATACTTCACATTCATAGCTATATTCTCCTCTGTCTCGTAAAATAATACAGTGAAAGGTATATATTTCACGTTTTAGTTCGCCCCCCCTGAATGTCTTTCATACGAGTTTCTATAACGAAGTTCATTGAAACTATCACCTCAATTCTCGAGAACCCCAGTTAAGTTGTTATAGGGGTGAGCCTTTTTTCTCGCGTTAGAATGGAGAATATAAAAGGTGCTGAACATATTTTCCAATATTTCAACATTATTATATACTTCATTACCAAAAACGTGGTTTTCTGTTAGGATAAATGAACACTAATTATTAGATTCAATCTCTGTCATTGTTACGGGGGTTGGGGCTTAGCAATGTTTCCTTTCTTGTAGACCATCGTATGTTCCAAGCGAATGCGGTTTGACCTTTAGCTGCAAAGTTAAAGCTCATAGATGATAATCAATTCTTTTAACTGGCTAATTGCATCCTAATTTGAGTGCTCATATTCAACTCTTGCTTCTAAAGTAATGATTATTTCATTAATTTAGTCTTTATCGAAACTATCATCAATTGTCATGAAAACTTCGAGCTTCTACATAATAGTTAATGTTTATGTGGACTCGCCATGTTAAAATTTTTAAATTTCAGTTCATATTCTCTCGGTACCAAGACAAAGAGTTCCGTTTGATGATCTTTTTAGCTACTAGTCTGCGACAACGCCTAAGGCATATAGAGTCTGAGATAATTTCTGACACTTTTAAAACCCTTCTTCGATCTAGACTTGGAATTGGATGCTGTTTATCCTCTAAATGCCGTAATAATTTTGGAACATGTATAATCTAATGAATCCTATAACGATGAACGTTTCAGTACAATGGTTGATACCCAGGTTTTGTGCATTTGTGAAATAAAGCTATTTTGAGGATAGGTTGCTTTAGGAAATTCATAATAATTTGATTTTGTGTATCGAGTGTAGGTCGTATGAGTACCCATTAAAAGATAAAGTAAGTAGATTATATAACACCTATTATTCAAAATTTGTTCAATTTTTCATTATCGTCTTTGAATTGCTTGATGAGAGGAATACTCTCAAGTTGTTCTATTTCTTCGTTTGTGACTGCTATAAAATAGTTTTATTTATATGAGTGACTTTCTCCTAGTCCGCTATTATTTGAAACAACAATGAGGCTTGTACTTCGGGGACCAGGCCGTGTGCAGTGTACAGGAAAGAGTTCCGAGCTTCTCTTGAGTGGAGTTGGGCTTATTGTCTCCTACTATGTTTCCCTTTGAAGAATGGGATTTTTTTATGTGTTAGGCTTTTTACACCCGATTTAGTAGGAGCGAGATTGTCAGGAAAAGATGGGATTTTAGGGTTTTGTTTCATGCAGGTTATTTTTTATCTTCCCATTTATTTTACGCTATTTTGCCAATGTGTCATTTTGGCTAATTGCGTTTCGAGTATGGTAGCTTTTGTTCTTATTTTTTCGTTCTTTGTATATGCGGCACGGGAGCACATGTTTTGGTTCATGTACTACTTTTCGACTAGGTCCTATTTCCTCTGATGTATCAAGAATACTAATCATAATTATGACTGCTTCTACAGCTTTTTTCTACAGAATTAGTAGTGTCGGGCTTAGAAATGGACCGGGCATTTCGTTGTGTTTATGCTGAGAGTCTTAGTCCCACTGATTGTTTGTTGTGCAAGTTTCACTCGTGTTTGTCCCGAGTATTTCACAGCAGTTTATCTCTCAACTAAGTGATACGCCAGGGCCCTGTCTCTAGAACCCTTTTTTTTGGGTGCGGTGGTACACTTTGAAATAATGCAACTTTGTGGGGTGACAGGAACAAGGGGGCGAGGCAAACATGAGCCCATCCCATGTCACTACCGAGCCGGAGGAGGCACCCTGGAATCCCTTCAATGACTCCCGCACCTTCAGTCAGCTAACCGAGGACCACATCTTCGGGGCGGAATTCGACAAAATTCGACGCAAGCCGCACGGCCATGACAGTTGTGAGTTCTCTGCATGTAAATTGCAGATCGCCAAATCTATAAGAAAAGTGGACAAAAGTATTACCTTTGCTTGTTCATTAATTCTTAAAGGCTGTGAAAGTTTTAAATTCTGCGCTTTTGGTCTTTTAATCAAAGTTTAAGGGGAATAAATGTCTCCATAGTTTTCCTCTTTTAATTAAGCTAAGCTGGAGTGACCGGGTGAATTTGTACTCTTCTCTTCAATTGAGCGAAAAAGCTTACGGCGGGTGAATTTGTCAATATCCTTTTTGAGGTCTCACAAGTAAACCTACGGAAAAAATGTCCATTGTTTTGATTTTTTCAGTAAATTTCTTAACTTCTCTTACGTTAACGTGGTAATTCATTCATTCTGAATGTTGCTGTATTGTCGGACTTTTCTAGGTGCAGGTTTGAACTCATCATGTGCGAATTAGTTATGAAGATCCCTACGTAGAACTGACCGTAACCACCACTCTCAAGTGCGGATAAAGAAGGATTTTTTCCCTGTACGCTGATCATCAACTATAAAGAGAAAATCGTTTGTTCTACTGTTTCATGTCGTGTTTGTATCACTGAATTCTATGTGCGAAACTCGTGTGCCTTGTCACAAGGTGCGTAATCCTGCAAAAAAGCTGTAAGTTTAATATTTGAATTTCACTGGTACTTGTGTGACGGAGGAAATGTAAGGACAATTAGATGGACTAATCCCTGATCACCACTAGCAAGGACTGTGCGAGCTCGTCTGCAGTTTTCCACGCCCTAAAGTCGGAGCATAATATTTGTCTGGTAATGTTGAAAAATAACACAGTATAGCTACTATAACAAAATAGTTTGAATTTCAAAATTTACTCTTCAGAGTTCGAACATTACGTACCAAATAACATCTTATTTGTACAGTGGCTCTGCTCTCATATGCAGGGTAAAAGTTAACTACTAGAAGTAGCTAATCATTTTCATTCATTGCTCAGAGGTCACGATGATCAATGTCACGTGGCATAAATTTTAGGGCAAAATGGTTTCCATTTACGAGATGTAATCTTATTTCACTATTGCAAAAAGAAATTATGCATATTTTCAACAATAACTTGAGTTCTTATCAGTTGCCTCTTGTTGATACGTATTTGTTTTAGCTTCAGTTTTACAATAACAGTTTAGTGGATGAACTTGAACTTTCCATAACACTTTCCTTTCAAATTAACGATCAACGCTTGAAATGTTCATACATTTCACTGTCTTTTTATCCAAGTAAATTTTTTTACTGTGTACTTAGACCTCTCGAATTTTCTTGAAACTAAGCGAGTTTTTATGACTTGAAATAAATTAAAGCTTTGCAACAAATCGCTGCACAGACGATGGCGGAGGTGGGCCCGGGGAGCCTGAGTGTGTGCGAGCGAAGAGCCGCGACGACGGTGGGGGCTGGAGCCACGACCAGGCCCCCGAGGACGACCCTTTTGGTGCTGCCCCCTTCTACCTTCAGCCCAAACCTGGGGCAGGTGTGTGGCCTACCTTGCGCTTCCAGCTCGGGATAGTGAAGCAGTGATGCTCAGCTTACGCGCTAGGCTGTATCCTGGATGTTTCAGAATTGTTTTAACAAACTAAAACACAAGGTCATTTCGGTATAATTAACACATTATACTCCATGGAGGGATGTCCGAAAATCCTTAGTTTAGAAGTTGCGGAGACTTGAAAGTAAAAGCGTATCGATAAGAAAATAAGAAATCGAATTCAGAACAAGTTCATTGATATGAACGAACAGTATAGTTTGAAATTAGGATAGGAATTCATGGTAGGTATTAGAATTTCCATCCGTCTCCTGCATTGCATGCGTGGAAGCGCCGGCGCAATGATAGCGAAACTCGTGCGAAGACACCAGGAATTTCAGTAATCCAAACATAGGCGTCAAAAATCTGCCGATGTGATCTTTTGCGGGTGGTACTGGTGTTTCTTATTCCAAACTCTTCAGGTATATTTTAAGGTAGAAATCTAGAAGCGTTGTATCAGGAGACCTTGATGGCTAGGAGATGGTGGTCCCGACCAGTCTTGCGGTTTGGATACCGATGCAAGAACATCGTGTTTCTTTATCTTTTCTGTTTTTTCTTCTTTCTTAACTTTCTGATTTATGCGAAGGGGATCTCGTGTGGAAACACACCTGTGCGTAGATTCCACGTTTTCTAAAGTCCCTTCTAAATGGTCATTTCTTTCAGCTCTCTTGAGATTGCAGTCAATGTGGCTGGGTAGCTTTAAACTAACTAACTGATAATAATTCCTGTTGGTAAATGTACAATTGCGAGCAAAATGATTAAGAAGAGGCTTGGAAACTACTGAAATCTAACCAAAGTTTTTTATGTAGTATAAGAGGAACCATTATTTCGGGTGTAATTTGCTATCATTAACTAGCATATTATTAATAAAGTTATCCATAAATTCAGTCCATTTTGAAAAACCATCATACATTTCATTTTGAACTTCAGAAATATCAGTGCTGAAAATTATTAGAACGATTAAGATATATATATTGATTTTTGAACAAAACTGAAAAATATAAATATGTATCAGTATTTGTATGTAGTCTCCATTTGTCCACAACACTGTAGCATCTTTTACTACAGGAGTGAATGAAAGCCTTGCATTCATGAACGAGTGTTTTCCACCATTCTTGTAACTAATTTTCGTACTTTTTTTCGATAATTTGTGAGCTTCTAGCATTAGATCTCTCGCTCAATGTTGTCCAGAAGTTCTCTATAGAGTAAATTCATCTAATCCATCGCAGCGACATCGTGTTCAGAAAAAGTCTTTTGGTAGACTTTGCCTTGGGATGAAGTGCGTTTTCGTGTAGAAAAAACACAGTTTGATTAGTTACAGTTCTCAGAGTTGGTAAAATACATTCCTCAGCTACTGGTTATATACAGCAGCATTTGCTTTACCTCTAACCTAACAGGTCAACTAACTGCAGCTGAAGTCATTCCTAAAACCATGACCTAATTCAACACTTCTTTTAATGCCCTGAGTAGAATATCTTTCATGTGTACCCTTGACCAAATTGTTCACCTCCTGATCCAAACGAATTAAATTTTGATTCATCACTGAATGGATCACATTTTCACCGATCCTTATTCCATGTGACATGTTAATTTATAAACTCAAAACGCACACTTTTGTACTTTTCAAGCATGGACCGCTTCGGAGATTGTACTAGACGAAACAATTTCATTTCATCCAGTCTTGCTCAGCACAGCACGACTTGAAATCTGAACACCTAACTCGTCGCGAGCTTCTCGCGAAAGCACTGTTGCTCTTGTTAACCAATTCTTCCTGATCAGCGTACCAATTCATTGAGCTTTTTGGTTATTTTCCTATGTTTACTACAAACCCTCCGGGCCTCGCATGGGCGTGTTTTATAACTTGTTATAACGCTGTAAACATTATACTTTGTCTTCTTCAACATATTTTAAATCACTTCAATTGAAATTTCATCTTTATCATGTAATCATATAACTTCGTAATCAGTTCTCTATGTTCTGAAGATGGTCTTGATCTCTTGAGCATATTGCCTGTACTGAAGGTAGCTGTGCAGTTATGTTTACTAAATTATCTTACGTTACATCCTTACCACAAATTCCCACAATTACTGTAGAAGTGGACTAGTTTTATTACAAAAGAAGTTATTTTCTGTTGCATTTGATTGTTTTTAGCGCTCTTATTTTTCAAGTTGCCAATAAAACGTATAACTTTTTAAAATAAATTGAATTATTCAATAAATATGAATGTAATGCAGTATTTACTAATTATTTCCAATATACATATTACTTACAAACTATCCAGTAAAAGTTCCCATCGTGCTGTGTAAAAAATATTGCGTTAAATCTAGATAATTTCCCAGCATCGTTCTTATCCCTTTGCTTTTGAGTGTATTTAGTTCGAGGACTACTCGCACGGTGTTCGACCGCCGCGAACTGCACAGTGGCCGAGACTTGCTACACGCCTCAATTTAACCAAGGAAAGAACAAGAAAACCGCACTACCGAAGAGCATGTAAGAATGATAATTTTGTGTGAAAAAAATACGAGGACGACCTTAAAGCTCCGGGCCTGACTTTCACAAACCAATTTAACAACTACTCGCCGACGACAATCGCTCCAAAAGGGCCATAAAGTCACTAGACTCCCTCTACACGTCCGTCCCTTTTACAGTGTTGTCGAATGGTAACATGGAAAAATTTTTATAATTGCAAAAACACTACAACTAGTCTGTCTTTTTCGGTACCTTCACATCGTTGGTACCTCAGTCAACTAGATTGAGATCACTCTGCACGATTGCAGTGAGTTCAAGGTATTTGCCATAAGCTTGAATACTTACTTCTCACGTAATACCAACTTACCTACATTGGAGAGCCTTCGCGATAGTAAGCGCTTTTGTCCACTGCCCGGTTCGACTGCACTGAAACTGCACCCAAACATGAGAAATTAAATATCGTCTCCGTGCTAATTACAGCATACCGGCTGAAACACTTCTATCATGCGGTTTTATAGGGACACTACTCGATCAGAAAATTTGTCGCTCCCTGGAGAAGTGTGCGTGTGTCCTTATCGGGTTTTGGATAGTAGGTTTGTCTTTCTTTTAAATAATATCAGGGACCCGAAATAGGTTCGAAAGTACACCCGACAAAGAAGGGGATATGATTTTTTGAAGACAGTTTTCAACATGGGCGTCAGGAAGCTTAACCGGAAATGGAATTCTATCTTCGGTAGGGTTTGAAAGAGGTGCGAATTTTCTGATTTCAGGATAAAATTAACTTGAACAGAGGATGATATAATTTGGCGATAGAGGATCAGTCGATAATTCGCTTAGAAACGCAGCCGCGAGGCCAGCCAAACCCTCCGTTTCAAGAACAAAACTCGGTCATGTCTATGCTCTATTTGATTGTTAACTCGAATAATAATTCACGAAGGTGAACAGCGCATCAGACCATAGCAGAACTGAAATTTTTACGAGATAACATCAAAAGCTAAAATAGGTTCTACGTATTTGAGTCATGAGTCAGTGGACTGTCAGTGTGAGACAGCAATTGAAGTTGTTTCAAAATAGACACTTAGTAAGGGATTTTAAGCTTGTACGTTGTCTATCTAATCGTTCGAGAAATACCTTAGTTATGAGATAGACGCTTGAGGCAAAGAGAATTCACTGAGATGGACAATATGAATTAATAGCTTGAGAAGTAAATTCGCTTAATAATAAGACTTGAACTTTACGTAAGAATGCAAATGACTGCTCTCTCAGATTTAGCGAAAACAATCATGCTTAGTATGTAGTTTACTGAACGGCCTTTTACATTGATTTCTGCTGTCATTCTATGTAGTTGAAGGGAAACGGATCGGTCGTCAAGCTCCTTTCTAACAAGGAGATTTTTAATGTCGATAGGACCACACAAATTTGGTTACTCTATTAATTTTCTTTCAAATCAGAACTAGCTGTTTCGATTGATGAACACGAATTTGAAGAAAACTCGAAAATTTGTATTTATACATGATAGTGCTTTGGTTACGTTAGGTTAGGTTAGATGATCGCGTGTACCATATATGACCCACTTCGGAGTCAACGTGTTAATGAACGGAAGGACTGCCGGATCGCCTCGCAAATACTTATGTTCAGCCTACGATGACTATTACGAAAAATCCACCGAGCGTCATGGCTCTCTGCGTGGTTTAGAGTGAGGGCATCGTTTTTACCCACTTCTTCGCCGACCTCGAGAAAGTGGATGCTACCGACTACTGCTCTGGTTTGAAGGATAATCATACCATGGATGAAGGCTGAGGATGCTGGTAAAGAGAATGTCTTCTCGAGACTCTGCCCAATCCACACAACTAACAAAACCATCGACTTGTTCAAAAGATGAAGTGTACGATTTTAGGAGGACTCGTGGACCACAAACTCACCTGACCTGAACCCTTCGGACTACTATTTCTGGGCGCGAATTAAACTCAAAGCTTGTGAAAGGCTTCACAACAGCGTCACGGCCCACAATAAGGACGCCGAAAAGGCAGTAGGGTAGTTGAAGGGGTGCTGCATCAAAGTCCCGGGAACGCTTATTGGACATCATCATGGCCGAAGACGGTAATATTGTATAAACAATTTGTTTTCTTTATTCGTTCAATAAACTCAAATTTTCATGGATTTATTTTAATATTTCCTGAGATATCAATGTTTAAACAGAAATGAGAAAAATTGTAGATTTATTTTCGCGAACCTATGTAACAGTTATTGGGAGTCGTTGAAATCACATCTGTGCTGCACAACAGCTGTTTCCGATGCGAGTGGTTGCTGTCTAATGGAGTATTGAATTCCTTGGATTTCGAGGCCAGTGAAACTAGAAGGACAACTGCAGGTGAAGCAGTCATTTGCGATGAGCATTGCTGCTTCACCGTTAACAGTTCGAAAATGTTACAGCAAGTACATACTGCTGCGTCTTGTGCCTGTGAAAATGGGATAGCTTAAAAAAATCCTCATACATGATTCTCGAGACGTGAAAATGGAAAATCGAAAATTCTCCCTGAATTCTTCATTTTAGAACCAAATTACTAAGATGGCTCATCAGCAAATCTGTAGTTGATGTAAGTAAACGTCTTTAATAGTGGTTAATATAGAAATCCATTGAATTACGGCTGAAAGCACATTTTTTTTGTGAGAAGGGTAAATGAAAATGGTTTTGCCAGAGTGGTATATTGTGTCCTCAATCGAAAGTTAAGCGAAAACCACTGGTTTTTCTTTTTGACGAATTCAAAGATTTTTGGTTGTGGTTTAATGTTCTGTATGTTACATTTCAAATTCTGCAACGTAAGTCATGTCTTTCTTTGATTTCTTGCGCATAGATAATTTATTCTTCCATTCCTCCTTCGCGAGCTTCTTAAGAGTGCTGTCTTCGCAAATGTCTCACTCCGGGCCGTGATAACTTGTTGGGGAGATTAGTATTATGGTGGAGTGGTCATGTCGTTAGTTCTCTTCGTTACTCCTTCTTCTACTAAAAAAGAGGTATATTCGTTAAATTTTCTACTACAGCCACTTGCTCAAGTGTGTTCGTTCTTCGCTTCTGTTACTATCTATATTCTGGCAACCTGCGGTGCAGGCATCTCTACAGGACCACGAGAGACTATTTCAGTGGATGAAATCCCAGATCTGACCCAAAATATGAACTTTATCGGGCTGGGCTTCCCCATGATGCTAACTAGAGCAGCCTTTGTAGCTTTCCTATGATATTACTTTTCTGTGGTCTTGTCCTATCAGTCTTGCTTACTCAGGATCACTTGTATCAGTTCTTTCTTTGAACTCGATGGAAGCATGTGTAAATTGGAGTGCTGCTGCTTCGAGAGGTTGTTTCTTCCACTCTTACATGAATAAATGGAGAAACTTCTCTCCCTTGCATTTTCTTATGAAGAATGGACATATCAAGAACGATGTGCTCACTTCGATTTAACATAAGTTTGTTTAAAACAGGTGTTTCTGTGGTCGACATGGCCGCGCCTCGGGAGACGCCAGGAGGCGCCTGCCAACAAAGGGCGCAGGACCCTCCTCGTGACCCGGAGTCGTTGCTTCTCGCTGCCTCGCCTCCCAACCTCTTCCAGCAACAGCAGCATCCAACCGCCCCTTCTACCACCTCTAAAGCGCAGGCTGAGCTGCACCCTCCTCGAGGTAACCTGCGAACCTTGCCTTCATAATAGCTCGCTCGCCTCTTGGCTTCCTTGTTTACTTGTGCAGCACCGAACTGAGCCCGCCTTGTGCCCTTTATTGCCGTTTGCATCCTGTGTTGTGCCTTGCTCCCTCCATTTCCTCGTTTTCCGAACATTACCCGAGTTCGTTCAAATTCTTCTACTGCATGACCTTATCAGGCCAGCTACATAAGTTCAGAATCTTTTCGATCATCGTCATTGTAGCTTTTAATTATTTCATGATTCTCTTAATATTTCAAATGGAACGAAGGCGTGCCTCCGTATGCAATCATGCATGGCCATCCAGTACAATCTTGACTTGTAATGTGCCAACGAGGCATGAGAACTAAATTTGCTTACAAACATTAGGAGCGTTCATTTTTGAAACTGTCGGACGTAATATCTCCGATGAATGTTGTTTATGCTTCAAAATAAATTGATATAGTCAGTGGTATATTTGCATATTCACTTAGCTCATGTGCCCGCTTTAAGACTTCCAGCCCATATATTCTGCGGTTTCAGGTAATGGATGTTATCATAGTTGACTCATCTCCCTCCCAAAATCTCTGATCAGGGTCAGTGTACTCGCTTTTAGAATTCGTATGGCTATTTTTTCTAATTTTATTAGTGGATACCATTTACCTATTTTCTTCGTAATTTACACTGGGGAAGGTAGAATATAATCTAAATAGAGATTTTCGATCCCGTTCATCACATTTTCACATTTCTACAACGGATTGCGCTACTCGCTAAGGCTCACCCCAATGGATTCCATTAGTGTGATTGAAATTAAGTTTAAGCTTCCCAGACTGTTTCATTCGAAATTTTATGCTCGTTAGTGCCCATCTTTTAGGTCAGTCGTTCTCCGTCTGATTGCAAAGGTATTTTTATTTTAGCTTTTGTTTTGGTTCATTCTTACCTCCTTGAGAATTTGACTTCATCTTTTCCGTTCACGTTAGTTGGGATGGGATGGGTTTGATGGGATTAAGAAATGGACGCCCAGAAAGCACCCTGTTGAACATATTTCTTATTCCAGCGTCTCAAACTATCTCTATATAATTAGTAGGTTGGGTTCAAGACTGATGTTTGTATATGACTACTATTTCGAGTGTCGTTTTGAAGCTTAGAGTAATTCTGCAGCTCGTGTGGTGTGGAAAATAGAAAGTCTATATTTTTTGGTCTTTTGCTAATGGGTTCGTTGTGATTATTGCAACCATTTTAAAGTAATGAGCCATGCTCAAAAGTTACTCTCGTAGTTCTCTTTGCAATTTTGCTTTATGAATAGCACAAGCAGTTGTTTTTTAGACGACAGTTCAATCTTATTTTGATGAACTTTCTTGAAATTAGGCCAATGGGTCCAACGCACGATGTGGTTATTTTATTTCGTGGTTTGTTTTCTTGCGAGTGTAATCTATTTCAATTCGATTGCTTCTGTATTTAAGAATATTTTCGTTTGAAACCAGGTCGACAAAATGACTTTAGTAGGATTTGTACGTGAAGAACAGCAATACGCCGTATTTTTGGTAGATCTTGTGGACTTTGTGACTCCCCAAATTCTTAGTTTCTGTGCGGCACAAAAAGCTGTACGAGTCAAATCACCTTTATCCATTCAAGCGGCAATGCCTGCATCTGTTATCAGTGCCTTACGAGACCTACACTTCAGCTAACGTAGAGTGGGCCAGTCGGAGGCAGTGTACCGCTGTGTTGGCTGTTCTAAAACAGTCTGTGCTGTGTAAGCTATTATGAAGTGGTGTGCCGCTGTGTAGGCTGTTCTGAAGTGGTGTGCCGCTGTGTAGGCTGTTCTGAAGTGGCGTGCTGCTGTACGGGCGTATCTGAAACAGTCTGGCGCTGTAGAGGCGGTTTTGAAGTGGTGTGCTGCTGCGGAAGCAGTGAAGAACAGTGCTGGTGGGGGCTCGCACGCAAACGTACAGGCTGTGTGAAGGCGTAGGTCTTTCGCCTAGTGTCGTAATTCGGTTTCAAAGACTATCGATCTCCATGCTGAAGATTTATGCACACATTTCTAAAAAATGGCCTCCCTTCTAGAAGGAGACCGGTAGGATAGAGATTACTCCAATGCGGTTCGCAAGCTTCAAGAATTTTGTGCTTTACAATAGCTCTTCTGAGTTACAAAATGCGTTAAATATTGAATATTTGAAGCAATCCGTCATTTGAGGAGCCACAGGGGCAATGTCGATAAATGAACTATCTAATTCGTCTTCCGCTCCCCTCGATTTGCGGTGCTACTCGCCGTACAGTGTGCGTGATTTCTTGAATGACATACGTTGTGTCCCTATTTTCCTAATTTCCTGATAGTATGTTTGTAGCGAGTTTGATTATATGCTTAGAGATGAAAGAGGCTCTGATACATTAGGAAAGCTTTGAAGGGTCAGAGAGAGCTTGAGATTAGTGAGGATCTGAGTGTTGGTGAGAGTTGGAGGTATACGTAGCTATTTGTGTTAGGACATCTAATATTATATTTTGAGCTGAATTACTTTTGTTTCCTTTGCTCGTGTACTCTTACTGCAAAGAATTTTGCTAGTAATGTAATTTCTTTGTAACCCTATCAATATTTTTTTCGTGATTTAAGAGTATAGTTTTTCTCACTGTTACCTCTGATATTTTCTTACACTTCTATTTAACCTTACTAAGGTTTTACTTCAAACTTATGTTGGAATTGCTTTATTTATTTTTTGGCGTGTGTTGCAGCTCCTTTGTTTCTATTCGTCTTCCTGTCGAGTTCGTGGTATGCTCTTCCTTCCTGTCCAGTTCTTGGTATCCTCTTCCTTCCTGTCTAGTTCTTGGTATCCTCTTCCTTCCTGTCCAGTTCCTGGTATCCTCTTCCTTCCTGTCCAGTTCCTGAAATCCTCTTCCTTCCTGTCCAGTTCCTGATATCCTCTTCCTTCCTGTCCAGTTCCTGATATCCTCTTCCTACCTGTCCAGTTCCTGATATCCTCTTCCTTCCTGTCCAGTTCCTGGTATCCTTTTCTTTCTTGTCCAGTTCCTGATATCCTCTTCTTTCCTGTCCAGTTCCAGCCACTCCCGATAGTAGGCCGTGCCCGCCTCCAGTTATGCACACCTCCGCTCAAATAAGGAATCCATTTGTTCCGCTGTCTCCTACTTTTCAATAATATATTTCGTGAAAAGTTGTTAGCCTTCCATTCACATTTGGCCCTGCCACGTGGCTTGGATGAGCGCTGGCAGCAGAATTGTGGATCTGGATGTTCCAGCTGCAGCAAGTGAAAAGCGTGTTGATGCATCCGAGTACGTCCGTGCTCACAGTAGACACTTTAATGCTGTGCCCCCCGCCGCTGGTAATGAAGTGTTGAGGTCTGCACTGCGTTAACGAGACCATGCTTAGGTGTTGGACCCTTATCCTCCTGACTGTAATCTCAAGGCAGAGTTGCTCCGTGCTTCCACTTTATGGTAAACTGTATCATTTCAGAGTAATTTGACTGCTATGCTAAGATATTGGATTAGATAGGGAAATCTAGGGTAATCAGCAGAATTCACGAAACTATGTTACAGTATGGAAACCCTTCAACACCACTTGTCATTACTAGCCAAAGATGATACCACTATTGACATGTATGAGTTCTTTTATATATTAATTTGGGGGCAACTAAACCAAGGTATCATTTGATAGTTGATTCGCTTACTGATTAATCAAAGTAAAGATTTTGTTTTTCAAATATCACATGAGAGCATTTTACCTTGGCATCGCATTGATTTCTTCGTTCAACAAATTTTTATAGATACCTTCTAATTTTGGGACCTAAAACGGACGGACATTCAGTCGTCTGAACAGGAAATGGAACGTGTAAGGGCAATCCCAGATATATTTTAGGGTAGGAATTAATTCTTCCGTAAAATTTCTTTTCTAACAATATCCAAGTTTTGTGAGGCAAAGGATTTAGCAGCGCATGCACTCAGAGTCGTAGCCTCATTATCACTGAACTGGGTCCTCGTTTTCCTATTCTGTTCTTATATATTTTTTCCTGATTGTTTGGTTGTAGGGATTTGCCCTTTGTTCTAATTTAAAACCGAATGAGAAGACAGCGTCTCATTGACTAACCTTTTCCTGATAGTTTGACGCCACTAGGTGGGGTCTTTTTTCATTTGTCTACGCGGGCTGCCTCAACTTTAGACACCGTCGCTCATCTGATATTGTATTTTAAAATTGGTCATTGAGATCCCTTCCATTTAAAGTTTTCATTTATAGGCCATTATTATAAATCTTTCGTGTTGGAACGGCTTTATAAAGATAAACTATCTGATCTACCCCTGGCCATATGTGCGATGTGTCGCAAGTTGTTAAGAACGATGGTCGTCCCTCCGCGGGTTCCATGCCCATCTAAAGACGTGCACATCTACATCAAAGTCTTCCGAACGCAGAAAATACTAATTGTGACAACAATCTTTACGTTGATACGTGTTTGAATCATAATGTAGGTATAAAGCGCAATACTTGAGCCAGCTAATTCATACACGCCTTTTGGGTTTTCGTCCCTGGTTGTCTTTTTTAAATTCTCGTCTGTTTTCGTCCCAGTGCACCAGGCTTTCAATTCTTATTTGTTGCTCACCACTCGCTTGGGGCACTGCGTTCGTCGTATGAAATTAGAGCATAGTCATGCATTATACAAAGTGAGACTCCACACCTCTAGAAAAGTCTTTGGAATGTTCTCTTCATACAGATTTTCTTAGGGGTCCCTTGAAGATTCTGTAGCTTTTTGAGGGGAAATCTGGGGGAATACGAACCTGACAGGAAAGCCCCTGGATCCCAATTTTCTTTTTTTTCAATTGGTGGTCTATGCTTTGAGGAACCTGCACTTAGTACGAATATCTTCTTCTCCTTCCCTACTACTTGATGTAGTTTTCTGCCTTTGAAAAACGCAAAATCTTCCGCAAGTGGATCTAGGGCAATTGATGAAATCATAAAATTACGTGCTAGGTTTGAGCGCTGCGGATATCAGGAGTTAGTCGTAGCTTTATCCTACTCTCGAATATGCGAAAATTATATGTATCAATAAGATACTTTAAACATTTGCAAAACTATTGACTAGTTTTTCTGTTTTTTTTCTGTACATTCATATCATTGTTCTCAGAAGTTTCTCTTGAATTTCCGTGTCAGTTAATGCAATATCATTCTATTTGTTTTGGTGTTTATTGTACAATGGGGTTCTAATATCTTATACCTGATCTCTTTCTATACTGATCTGAAGTTATTTACAGTCAAAGAGCGGGTGTGCTTCTTTAAATCTTCAATACTAAGTCATTAGTGAAATTTTTAATAGTTTAGTTATTGAGTACCAATCTCGGCATTAAGAAACAGTGCATGACTGACTTGTGTTAGAGAGGTGCTGAAGTGCCTGTTTGATGTTCAACCAGTGCGTCATAAGGGCTTTAGCTGAAATTTCGTTACAATTTATTTATCCAACTTCACTTTTAGCTCTGAGGCTGTCGACGCTTGTTGATCTTTTCGTGCATGGTTATCATCTGAAATTTTGTCTGTTAACTCAGATTCCTTTTTGAATTCAAGCACATTGATGTTGTCTTGCAAGCACTTGTTCTTTTCCTTCGGGTACCACCACTGCAGAGCGAATTGATTGTTCGGAACACAGCTAGAGTCCATGTAGAACAACTCATTTTACGATTGGAGTTCTACACGCATATCATTTCGTGTGCACTATTTTCTCAATTATGTAGTATCCCTGAGAAATAGAACTTAGCTAACTTAGCACCGAGCTAACTTAGCATCGAGCTAACTTAGCATCGAGCTAGCTTGGCATCGAGCTAGCTTGGCATCGAGCTAGCTTGGCATCGAGCTAGCATGTCGGCTGATAGGCTGAAGGTACGCGCTAAGTTATTGCTGAACGAAACATTTATGTTACAGATATCTAAGCTTGTTGTTTCTTTTCTGTTCAAACTTTAGAACAAATATAGTGTAAAATTCAAATAATCGCACTACAGGAGCCTAATTTTACTTTTGTGCATCGTAAATTACTCTTTGATGCACTGATCATCTGATCAGGACAGCTGGAAGTTTGTGATGCATATGCTATTTCACCTCCGTAGATATCATTCCAATAAAGTCAATTCCTATGCAGTGGTGGTATCCTTATCCTTAATTTTCATTTTACCTTAACACTTATTTTTATTTTTCCTAAACAGTATTTTTAATTTTATCTACACGGTAATTTTTATATTACCTACACAGTAATTTTCGTTTTACCTTGAGAACAATTTTTATTTTACCTGGACAATAATTTTCATCTTGACTAGACAATAATTTTCATTTCACTTAGACAATAATTTTCATTTTACCCAGACAGTAATTTTGGTTTTCATGTCGCTGTGTCGGTGACCGTTGTTAGGGAGAGGGTTTCCGCTATGTGTCCATTTCGTCATGGATGTTCAGCCGTTAGAGAATGCTTCTCTAGCATGCACAACGCATGTCTTGTTCCGCTATGGGTCCTAGTAGCTTCTAAAATCGTCGGTTCACGCAAGACATTTGGTATGAATCGAGATTTGTGCTCGTTTTGTTCTATGCTATTGTAGGAAAACTTCATTTCCCCAGTAAGCTAATGAGGCCCGCAATCCTAATACTTAACTACTGCTTTCCTTGAAAAATTATAAAATAATTCACCATGATACACAGAACAGACCTTGTTATGTTTCAAACGTTAAGTGAACATTTTTTGTTACATGAAAATCAAGGCCAGGAAGTAGACTACGACACGCGTTCACCTATTACCATGTAACACGTGTTGGTTAGAATGCATTCGAGCTGGCTCGTTAAAATCAAACTGGTCGTGAGCCAACTTTATTTAGTCTAACTATGACTGGGCAAAGGTTCGCATTGGTAAAGCCATCAAGATGATATGCGTAGAAAATTTTCTACCGACGAACTATAGATTCGAACATGGTTTGCGGGGAAAATTAATTCCAAAAATTAGAGGAGAAACCTCCTCGTCCATGCTCTGCTCCTCATTGCTCTGGACCCTTAGTCAGATATATACATTGTGGAAACCAGTAACTTTGGAAGACACAAGTTGACAGTCTACAAATTTTTATCGCACCTCTAGTCGTTTATTTCTTCATACTCAGTTTAGTTTCGATTTAGATTTCCACTCAAGACCTCGACTGAATGAATATTCTTACATCTGAGATTGCACTGTTATACTCAGCCATTTTCCCTCTTCCTTTTAGAAAGGAGCAACGTGTAGGAAAGTTTAATCAACGGGGACGTTTAGGTTATTTCAGCCTTCGTGACTCCTACTTTTCACGCCCCCTTCGCTTCTTTCAATTCTCAGACCTTCTTCGCCATCTCTACTGTATCTTCTCTTCCCCTTGATTCTAAACTTGCTATTTTTATGCAAAGGGAATTCTGTGTGGGAACACACCTGGTACGTGAATAGATTCCGTGTTCTCAATAATCAATACTGAATGATTCCTTCTTCCCTCAGGGCGCATAAGATAGCAAATAGGCAATAATGTCCGTTCATCTATGCTACGGGGACTGGCGTCCCCAGGAGAGCATTGTTATGTTACCTCAGCTCTGGTTAGGCCTTCGGGACTTCTTTCTAGCACACTTTGTTTTTTCCACTTTGATGCCTTCTTCGCTGATTATTCTTCACGTTATTCTTCTTCCTTCATAATTTACTGTTTCTATGCCTGAGCGAGCTTTTTATATGAGCTTTAAACTTCCTAATAATCTAATTTAGTCTAAAGGTGCTTTATCTTTGAATCACATTGCCTTTCGATGAGGAGCTTCAAACCAACTAATCTGATGTAATCTGGATCAAAGGGAGGAGCTTCTTATGCCAATTTTGACTGCACATGTCTTAAAAATTAAATGAATGCTCTGGGACTTCAGCATTTGGGAAAAACTGCCACAACCATGTTGGACTTGGTCCCCAGACACTGCCGCTTAGTCCCCTGCTAAGACATGATGCTCCCACGTGTGTACGGTAACGTATCGGGTGAAATTGAATTTTTCATGGTATTAATACATATGAGGCTCGTGTTGTTTTTGCTACTTAACCTTAAATATTTGTAATCTTAAATTTTACCAGGCGCTCGCTCTCTCTCTCTCTCTTTCTCTCTCTCTTTTTCTCTCTCTCTCTCTCTTTCTCTCTCTCTCTCTCTCTCTTTCTTTTTCTCCCTCTTTCTCTCTCTCTTTCTCTCTCTCTCTCTCTTTTTCTTTTTTTCTCTCTTTCTTTTTTTCTCCCTTTCTTTCTCTGTGTGTTCATTATTTATCCATGTATTCTGAAAAGAGGTCTAATTTAGAGCACTGCAGTAATTTCTGGTATTAGACTAGTGAGTGTTTCTTCAACTTCTTTAATTACAACGATAAATAACAATACTACCATGTTCGAGGTGGCGGACTTGCGTCAGGAATCGCCGTTCCCCGAAGACGTTGGCTTCGGGTCGCGGCCGCATTCCAATGGAAGAAAATAATTTTCTGGCATGACTGGATTACCTAATTCTTGCTATCCTCGAAATCTAACCTTCTGCGTCCGTAAGATACGAAAATTAATGGTCATCCTGTCTTGGTGCCATCTAATGAATGCCAGATGTGATGAAAGGCAGAAACTTCCTCTACGTCACTTAGTTTTTAAAAGACGAAATGTACTTGTTCATTTTGATGTGCAGATAGTGCGTCAAAAATGAACCACCGTTCTTAACGTGTCAATTAAGTATATATATTCATTTTTACATAGGAAGGAATAAATATAATGGGGCGCAATTTCTATGTTTGGGAAATCTGCGAGAACAATTAGTTTCATAATTCATTGTTTTACGGGTTAAAAGGATTCAAAACTAATTTTTTTGCCTAAATATCTAATGTTTGTCGTATACTAACTCACAGAAGCAAGGACCTAACAATGCCTGGTTTTGCCCTTTCTCTGGCGTGGACAAGTTAACTCATTTTTACTCAATTTGAATTTTCAGTATGAACGAGTAATCTTCTATTTAAAAAACTTGAAACGAGTTTACTTTGCCTGGCTTGGCATCTCTCGGCATTAACCGAACATTCTTTAGCGTACTCATGTATTTGGCCCAGTGAAAAAGATGCCGGAAAATGACACGCTTACGCAAAAATAAATTCCGTTGATGAAATCAACGGCAATGTTACACTTGCCAGAGAAGGCAACCGGACGTAATTGAAAAACGTTCTTGAATCGATGGTAGTACACGAAGACTTTGAATACTTGATATTTGATCGGGGAAATTGCCTTGAATAAAGTTCGAATTGGGTAATGTATAGTGGTGGGGACATACGTTATTTCTCACATTAAAATCTATTTTTCATTAAACAACTAGCAAGCCAATATATTTAAACCTTCAACAAAACACAAATTCTTGTTAACAAAGTGAAATTGTCAAAAAAAGTACGGTACTCTAAAAGTAAACGGCCTCACATACACTAAAATTATACGTGGCACATGGAAAAGTATTCAACCATTTCGTGCAATAGCTTTCGCAGGATAATTATATTTCAGATCACATCGTATTAGAATACCTTGTATAACATTCTAGACGTTTTGCGAAGAAAAAAGATCTTAGTTCGCCATGGAATTAGACGGTACGTCACTGATGATCCGTTGTAGCATACAATCACCTAACGAACGTTATACGGAAAGTCAAAGAAGTCAAAATATCGACGGAAATGAATAATTAAGCTCCGTTTTCAAAAAATATGTTACTGAAAGATTTCTACGCAAATGTTTGTGCCATACTCTACCGTTGGTTCAATTAGTCGTAAGTATATGGAATATGGCTCAACTGTTAACTCACCAGGGTCATATGCTCCACGGAAGATTGATCTTCGATCTCTTCGACTTTGAATGTTGAAGATTCGAAAGAAGCGGGTGATCACTTGCGTAGGATTAAGAATTGCTCTGTAAGCCTCTGGGACCGAAGTGAATGAAAGAACCACCAGTAAAGAATTTCACAGCAATGTGATCAAATGTTTCACACACCATAAAACTCACATGCTACACAAAAACTGTGTTCTAAGTCGTCTAAGCTGTGCAAAAGAATACTTGGAGAAAGGACGTGCATTTTGAAAGATTGTCATTTGGTCTGATGAAACCAAGCTTGAATTGTTTGGTTGCAACTCTACTCGTCATGTGTAGAGAACACAAGAAACAGCCTATGAGAGGCACAATACCATCCCAACTGAGAAGCACGGAGGGGGCAGTATGATGGTTTAATTAAGGTTGTTCCACAGCACAGGGCGTTAGTACACTTCATTTTATTGGTGGGGAGATGGTCGAGGCCATGTACCGTTAAATTTTGAAGAAATCTTATCCCAAGTGCAAAGCTTCTATTTTAAAAGGGCAATTGAACATTCCAGCAAGATAGTGACCCCTAAACACAGGACAAAATTTACATCCAAGCGCCTTATGACGAACAAAATCAATGCTCCTCCGTGGTCAAGCTGGCCTCGATCTTAGCGAACATCTTTGGGGCACAGTGAAGACGAGGGTGCATCAGAAAATCCGATGAATCTTGATGAACTGAAGAAAATATGCGTTGAAGAATAGGCCTACACACTAAAAGTTGGCGAAACTTATTTCCATCGCATAATAACAGTTTCTGAGCTGTAATTGCCAACAAGGGTTTTGCAAATGAATATCAAGCATAGGAAACTGTTTTGGTTGAATACTTTGGTCATGCGTCGTACATGTTGTGTGTGTATGAGTGACCATGTACTTGTGAATGGAATTTTTTTTTGTTTCCACTTTTATATTTTGAAATGTATATTCTGAATGCGTCCTACAAATGTTGGATAGCTAGACGTTCAATAAAAAATGTAAAGTATAATCTCATGTGCAAGTATTTCTGTGCTCCCTACAATAAATGTCTAGAATATTGGCTCATTTCCGCGTCGAGCTATTATTCTGGTATAATAGGTTTCTCAGAATGCATCGTAGCACACTCTTAGTTTCATTAATTGATTAGTCAATTCATGGATCTCGGCGTTTTGCAAGCGCCGTACGTTCCGCTGAAGTCAGCCAAATTGTGCTTTTCTACGTCTCTCTCAACTGCATTGAAGAGGAATGTTGAACTTTGAACAGAGGACAGAAAATATTAGGCACCCTGGTTAAGACAGAAGTCACCTACTTTTTTTTCAAGTTCCAGTTATTTACCGAGTTCATCAAGCGGTTTTCAAAGCTGTGACCGAAGCGGAGGTTGAATCCAAGTACTGAATAGGCATCGGTCTGGATTCATAGCTGAAAAGGTGTAAGCTTGTTCCACAGCGGTAGGTAGGAGAAAAGACGTCTCGAAATGGCAAAAAGGGCTATTGCATTTGATCGAGCTAAGAGACACCTAGTGAAAAAAGTAGATGAATTTACTGGTATCTCATGCCGCACTGTAATGTGGATGTACATACAATAGAAACAACCCGGTGCATACGGCAATTCAAGGCAAAATTGTGGTCAGAAAACAGTTCTAACCGATTGGAACCGCAGCCGTTTGTCTCGCATTGTTGACCAGAATCGCTGTGCATCAAGGATGGAATTGCTATGCAACGTCTATGATGGTCCTTCTACTGATGTTTCTGAACAAACTCGTCGTAGAGAACTCGATCCAATGGATGACAGAAGCAGAAAGGCTCGTTAACGGCCGATGTTGACTCCTACCCACAGGACCACACGTTTAAACTAGGTCAGATGGTTCTCGATTCTGTCTTTGCAGCGATGTAGTTCGCCATCGTGTTCATCGAGGACCTCTTGCAACCTTCAACGAAGCCTTTGTGCAAGGGGCAATACAAGGTATGGGGTCTGTCATGTTCTGGGGCTGTTTCACCTACACAGAAGTAGGTCCTTCAACTGTGGTATTCTTCAAACTGAACCAGCATGGCTACACTATGTAAGTTGTTAGATAATAAAGTTTTGCCATTCCATTTGCACAGTATCGGAATGAAGAAAGGCATGTCGCTTTCTTATCTTTCAGGATGACAACTACCGGGGGAATCAGGCTTGAACTGTCATTAATTAGCATGGCAGGCATCCAGGATATGTCAGGTATTGACCAGGTGTACATCAGGGCACTTGTAGGGTTAATGCCACGCAGAATTACTGCTATAGTTCGTGCTCGTTGAGGTCCAATGTCATATTAGGAGATGGTGACTAAATTTTTGCCCTGGGAGTTTATGTAATTCAATATGTTTTATAGGTAGAGTTTTCATTAAATATTTAAATGAAGGTGACTGTCGAAAGCAAACGTGTATTCGGTGGAAGACAAAACTTAAAACTTTGACCCTAATTTTAAGGTTGCTTTAGCTCGTAGCTCAAAAAAAATATATTACCAGACTTAATGGAACGCAACACTCTTCAATGTGCGAAAAAATCGTGTCGTGTAAGGCCTATGTAACTGTTTCTATTGAATTGACATAGCTCGCCCACGTAGCTAAACTTATTGTGCGCTAACTTCGTTGCCTTTTCGCATGAAGTACTTTCAGAGGTCATCAATGTATTTCTTGCTTGGACGTCAGAAACTGGATGCGAGTGTTTCTCTGGAAGACTTGTTTCTTCGTCACTTTCTGTTTCAACTTCATCCCTGTGGTTCGACAATTAGTAGGAATCTGTCCGACGAGATCATCATTTTTATATCAGCAGTGAAGGCCATTATCATCTGGTAGGAACTCGTGCATATTAGTAACTCCGTTTACTGCAAGTGCGTTGCTAATGTCAATAGTAGAGGAACACTCCAATAAATTTTTCATGCTTAAACTCAACGGCAAATTCGTCAGCTTTAGTATTGACCCAGAGATTCCCACACCTTTTTTCAAGTATAATCATAAATCATTTCTTGAGAGCATCTTCAACTCTCTAGTTATTTAAGCTTTTCTGTTTCTTTCGTCCCGCTACACCACAAGAAAAGAAAGAAACTCCTTCAGCACAAAGGGTTTTCTATTCACAGCGTAGCTCCTGTTCTTGCTTTATTAAGTAGTTTATAGTTGATTTTGTTTGCAAAAAAAAATCCTTAGATTATCTCTGTATGACCCCTGCGTTCCTCTGAACATCAATTTTGTCCAGCATTTTTTTTTCTTTCAAATGTTAAATCTATTTTTTTGGACGATATTTTTAGAGCTTAAGCTGTGTGATAAGTGTTGAGACACCACTTGGACAAAAAAGAAAATGTCGGTACAAAGTTGACTATGCACTCTGAGTCGAATGTTTTACAATCACTAAATTATGGGCCTGCTTTGCTAGAGAGAGCTGTATTTCAGAGGGAAATATGTTCCAGCTAATTTGAGCGCCATAAATGACGGATCGCACTAACCATTGGTCGTATTAAGCGGAATGCTTTGCATTTTTAAAATGCTAAATGGGGCAAAATCCACTTCTAACAACCTTGTGAAGAGATTCAATGAAATTGGTACTGACAAAGACTGTTGCAGAAGTGGACGCTCGGGCTCAGCTCGCACCTCAAAATCATGAAGACTGTGCACAAGGGCCAGGAGACCTCCAAATCGACCTATGTGGGAAAATAGCCGTTACTTATGTAGAAAAGCGAAAAATCAATGAAATCCATAATCTAAACTGACCTCGAACTTGTTCCCTCCAAGTCAAAGTGGTAAACTCACTGACCTTCAGAAACAGAAACCAGCCTGCATGGCTTAGTTTCTTCTGAACTTCCAGAAGGATGGTTCGGAAGGAAGAGAAATTGTCTTTTTTATTGAAAAGATGTTCACAATGGAAGCAAGCTCCAGTACTCATGAGCACAGAATGCTGACAAAGCAATATGAAGCATTCCTGATGGTATAAGAAATGCTTATTATTGTCGTTAAAAGTCGGCCTCTGTTATGGTTTGGGCGGCTGTCTCCAAAACGTGGATGTCTCCCCTCAATTAAGTTGAAAACGACGCGTAAGTAAGTTCGATTTCATACATTGATGAAATTTTGGTTTCTGCTCTTCATGCAGTAGAGGAACACTTTAAGAAAGATGATTTCACCTTTCAGTAAAACGATGGCGCCCTTGCGCACGACCCTGGCCAACGGCTAAAAAAAACTCAGGAATCGTGTCAAGCCAATCTTGATGGAGTAATAATTTGTGACCTCCACTTCCCCCGATTTGAATACCCACAACTTCAGCGTTTGGTCCACTTGGACGCTGTCCCTAAAGAAGGTGCACATCAGTAAAAGTTTGTCGAATGTAGACTTCAATAATCCGAGCAAATAACGGAATATTTAAAAATTCACTAGAAAATGTTTCGTGGTACTTTTCCTTAATGTAATACTCTACAATTTTTTACTCCGATAACTTTCTCAGCACCCTGTGAAGCAAATATAGTCTTTTTATAATTCAGCCAACATTGTGTCATAGGTTTGTTCTCTTACGGCTCATTCACTTCCCTGTTTTTACGAAAGTGTCAGTGTTGGGCTGCACCTCGAGACCTTGAGTGATGCGGAGTGCAGACAACGGTCTTGGTGCGGTCACATGATGTATGTACTTGCTAAGGTAAATTTATGAGTAGCTCTTGCAAGGAACCGTGCGTGTTCAGTGACTTTCATGTTCAAGGAATTATATTGACTCTTAAAATGCGGATGCTACATTTTTCATCAGTTCTGAACCTGTTCAATAAAGTGCAAATGCGAACGCTTGTTTTGTGGCTGAGTAAATTGCTGATCTCGAGTCTAGTTGGAAAGCTTATTGCTGTGAGCTTGGAATGAATTGTTGCGTGTTTTCGTCAGGCTCCCTGCACACTAAGTATAATGTTGATAATTTACGGCGCTTTAATAAGCTTGGTGTTTCATATCGTAATGACGAGCAATTATAACAAATTTGAGTGATAGATACTGCTTTCAACTCTAGTGTGTACTGAAGCGCTAATACATGTATCGGATTGTCGTCCGTTCTATAAAATACGTTGTCAAACGAGGGGAATCTTAAAAGTTCGGGGGGAAAGAACAGAAAAAAACGGTCAAAGTTACAATGTTTATTTTCAACAAATGCTTTATCAAAGTCAATACACTTCTGTAAACGGTGATACCAGCCTGTAAGTTCATCTGTGTAAAACTGAGAGTCATACGATTTGAACCATGTCGAAGCAGCTTTTTTTACAGCTTTAACTGATAGAAACTGGGTACCTTTCAATGACTTTGTCAGGTTTGGAAATGAAAAAATGTTGAATGGACTAAGTCGGGGCTACAAGGTAGATGTCGTATGATTTCGCATCAAAATTCGAGTAGCCCAGCTCTTGTCTGTCGAGCTCCGTGCGCGGGTGCATTATCGTGTTGGAAGAGGACGCGTCGATGCAGCTTCCCAGAGCGTTTTCCTGCGATTTTCTGGGTCAATTCTCTCAAAACGCCTTCATAATAAGCAGCTGTAATTTTTTTCTTGTCCTTGATGGAGTAAACCAGCAAGATCTCCATGTATCCCAGAACACGGTGGCCATAACCTTTCTTCTTGGACGCTCAGATTTTTACTTGACTTCCACCCCGGGGCAGCCACTGCTTCGATTGAGTTTTGCCCTCGGAATCGTACTGGTAGAGTCATTTTTCATCCCCGGTCACAATTCTCTGCAGAAAAACTTCAGGATTCTCATCCCACTTGTTCAAAATTGCTATGGAAAGATCTGTCCCTGTTTCCTGCTGATCTGAGTGCAACAGCCTAAGAGCCCATCGAGCAGAGAGCTTGCTCCGCCCCAAATTGTCCTCTAGAATCGTGTGTGCACAACCCACAGAACTGTTGAGTGTGTCTGCTACTAATTTAATGGTTATTCGCCTACCGTTTTCATTGAGGTCGCGTACTGTATCAAGGTTTTCCACAGAAATTGATATGGATGGCCTGCCACTGCGAGGATCATCTTCAGTCTCATTTCTTTCACTTCCCAAACGACTAATCCATATGTAGGTTGCTGATTTCTTCCGGGTACCGTCACTGTAAACTCGTTTCAGAGAATTAAGGATTTGGCTGTTCTTCTACCCAAGCTTCGCCATGAATTTGATGTTTGGCCTCGCCTCAATTTTCGCAGAGGCCAATATGCTTGAGCGATTGCTGCCTGGCAAATGGCGCCGCCCCGTTCAAACATTCGTTTGAAGGAGCATGATGTGAGAACACGTTATAGTACGTTGGTACAAGAGCGTTTTGGTGCATTGACGAAATATTTTCTTATGATTTTTTCTTATGTACCTTTTACACGAACATTTTGAATCTCACTAGTAGGCTAAGGTTACACGAAGGAATTCAACGAGGATGCGAATTTTATTGCTGCAGTACCTTCCTAATTTACTTATTAAATATGATCAAGTAAAATCCGTCAATATTTTATTAGCTTTATATTTGACCTTTTCTCATTTTTCAATACTAAAATGGGCGCAATTCCTTGTGTGATAGATTTATTTCCAATGAAAATTTGCACAAGTGAAGGTTGTGGGCCACATGCCGTCGCGGTATCGTATATTGGTCACTCTATTCTATTTCCTTATTGATGCAGCTTTTTATTTAACAAATTGTGTTAAGTTATGCTTCATAGTACGGTCGTTGATTTGATTCTATCGTCCACGAATTTAGTTTGTCAGCGGTTTCCAAACCTGAACTTTTCGTCTGAATAGTTTTGCTTCGTATGGCTTTCTATCAACTTAAAATTCTGAACAAGTTTTCAAATTTTCGTTCATCTCTTCATATTTTTCCCCGAGATGTGCAAGTGGATTTTAAGATATTAATCTAGAGAATATAATCTTTTTGTAGTAAGTCATATTGACCACCATGAAAATTCACCGAACTGATCCGTCTTCCCGCAATTTGTACCTAGAGATCGGAATGTAGTCGCTGCAGAGTTTGTAGCTGCTACCGAACTCCGACAACCAACAATGGCTTTGGTGTCTAGAGCACCGACTGGTGCAGCCTTGAAGTGTATCTTAGGTCACGGACAACTGGCCGATTCCAGCAAAATTTGGTCCGTGGAAAGAGCGTTAATAAATTTTTTCTCACCTATAATGCCCGCCTTCCTGAAATAAGAACTATTGTATGTGCATGTAGAATTTTCCTTGAGCATGAAGAAATTCGAACGCTTCTAGTGCTGCCGAAGGTTACCTACAATTTGTTTTTTGTTACAATTGTGCTAACCGTTATGGTTACTACTAATAAATAATTGAATTAACGTTATCCTATTACTAGATTTTACCGTAAATGTAAAACAAAAGCTAATAAGGTAAATACAGAGACTATGATAACTGACATTTTTGACCCCTCAGGGGGCACAGGATAGGCAATAGGGTTAGGGTAGTTAGGTTGTCTCTCGTATGCTATGGGGAGTGGCAATCCAAGGCGGTACCGTTATATTACGTCAGCCAGACGAGTAGATAGGCCTTCGGGACTTCTGTATTTCACGCCCACTTTATTACCTTCATTTTTCACACCTTATTCTCGATATCTTCTTTGTCTATTCTTCCTCTTCTTTGTCTATTCTTCCTCTTCTTTGTCTATTCTTCCTCTTCTTTGTCTTATCTTCTTTTTCTTTCTTAACTTGTTGTTTCTATGTGCAGCGGATCCTATGTGGGAATGCACCTTGTTCATAGATTCCCCGTTCTCTTTAGTCCATAGTAAATGGTCCCTTCTCTTTTGGCGCATGATGGTCGGAGTTGCTGGAGCGCTGCTATCTATGCATGCTACTACTTGGCATTTTTAGATACCAAGTGACCGGCCACTTTTCTCCACTAAGCAGCGAGTTATTCCTCAAATAACGAATACCATTTGGAGATTACTGGTGAGTTGCTCCAGATTTGCGCCACAAAAGGTCGTTTTGTCCCCTGGGTAACTTTAAAAATCAGTTTTTAAGTATCGTTCTAAGTGAAGGACTTTTTTCGAGTTCCAGGAGTTTTCAGCTTCAATGCTGAAATCTAGAGTTCCTGGATATCCTCAGCACGAAGGGGATTTAATACGTGTGTAATACTTTGACCGCGATTCTCCATGCAAGAAAAATTTCATGTCGGCAATAACTCCGCAGTGAATTTAAAAATTAGGGATTTCGTTGGTACAAATTTTGCAATCCTATTAATTTTACTTCTAATCTAAACTAGCGTAGTCGAGTAATTAACACAAATTTCATGGAAGCTTAAAAATTTGTATTTAAGTATATTAGTGCTTTGGCTGTGTTAGTTTAGATGAACGCGTGTACCATACATGGTGTACGTCTCAGGCTAAGTGTTATTAAGTTCGTAAAATAAACGCTCGATCATGAAGCATCATGTACGTTNAAATCTACCGAAGTAACACGTTACTGGATTTCCTCTGCTTCATGTTTATTTGGTCGTATTTTCAAAACAGAAAAATTAACTGCCCAAGCCTTAATTGACACATTCATAACTTCTTGTGATTTCTTTTGCATTTGTTTCGTATTTGTTTATAAAATGAACAGAAGTGGACTGTTCCTCAAGCCTGAAAATGTGTAACAGAAAGCAGCCAGTCCGACGCCAGCTGCCTGCTAGAGAGCTACCCAGCGGGCCAGCTCGTCATCTCACCGCCCCCCAACTTCTCCAGCGACGCGACTGCAGGTTGCCGCCATGCAGCTGAGGGGAAGGGCAGGGAGGAGACCCGGCACGACGGCGGGCCTGCCTGCACTTCTGACCAGGTACACGGCTTCTTCTGATCGAATGTACATAACTTTCCATTTTTGTAAAATGAATTCTACGAAATTTTCGTGACTGGAGATATTTGAAAATTAAAACCGTCGGCTTTGCGGGTGGCTAACGTACTCTATGATAGATTTTCTTGATCTGGAGCAGATGATACAAAATTAACGTACTAAAAATGGTGGTTTAATCATCATTTTCATTTTGTTCTAATTTTCTAAATAAAAAGTTTCACTGCAATATCATGAGACATAATCCCATGAAGGCGTGTACCAAAAACTAACAATTTAGATGAATACGAGCTCTACCGATCACATTCTTCTAGAGGTCCAACGGAGGAATGTTACTGCAGCTCACCTGGAGAACTTGATGGCGTTTGAGGCAATTTTGGACTCTTTGAGGTTACTCTGTTTTCCTCCTTAGCGTACTTCCAGGCCACTGTGTTACCTAATATGTCCCCATCGGAATCCCACCAAATGGACTGAAACACTTTGAGACTTGTTTTAGGGTTTGTCTTCATTCCCCAGCAGGGCTCGTTTTTGTCTATCTTGCTTTTCTCTGAAGATTGGTGGCTAATGAATGCGTCGGACTCCTCTTTGAAGTTCCGTCTACTTGTTCCCTAGAGATCTTACACTCATTTTCAGATAACTAAAGATGAAGAATAGTGGATAAAGATGAATAATAGGTGAAAGAAGGGAAGAGCTGGAGGAGACGAAAAAAAGCCGAAAGCGGAGCAAAAATTGAAAATTAAGAAAAGTTACGTTATCGAAAGAGAGATAGTGTCACTCCACAGAGAGCATAGTGAGGAAAACGTGGAGAGTTTCAAAGTCTGAAGCTAGTAGCTGCATCAAAGACGCTGTACCTAGAGTGAAAGACTCTCAAGCATGAATGGACATTCATTCAGCAGGGTTGGGATGTAGACATTTCACATCCATCTTTTTAAGATTTGGTAGAAAGCTGCTGCTGCTCTAGCGTAGCGGTGTCTTCGTCGAATGGTTGTTATACTGAGCGTTTTAGTAGGCGTGATTGCTGTCGCCACTGAGTTGTTATCTTCCTACCTTCCCTTAGCAATTTCTACCAGTTTAATGGAGCGCTCCTGGTGTTGGCATTGTCTTTCACTGTTCAACGCAGCTCGTGCGTAATTGTTCGAGTCAGTGCGGCAACTGAAGTGAATTGTTCGTTGCAGGCGCGGTGCCTGCTACAATAAATTAATGAGACAAAATGTAAACTCTGCACTTCATCGATGCTTTTCGCTCATGCATTTGCTTTTAAAGTTATTATTGTAGTTCCTATAGAAATACAGTATGAGTAAAAGAAATGGAAAGGCGCTTCTTAAGCAAAAACCTATGAAGATAGAATGCTAAAGTAATGAGGTCTACATCGAAAATAGAATAATAAGTAATCCTAATATTTAATAATTGGAACTGAGCGAGAATGTATATTAAAAAACCTTAGAGTTTTCATAAACTTCACTAGCTTAATGATAATGTGGGAGGGCGTACTATAATACATACGTACACATACCAATATCCTCTCGAGCATCACTTCTTGAGGTACGTGATTGATTATATATACCCTCGACATGCACGTAATGCGGTGCGCTCGTGAACATGAGTCTCCACGAGCGGGTAGCAGCCGAGCTCATCGTGATGCTCGTTTGTTGTGCACAAGCATATACTGCTAGCCACGTTTTAATGCTTTCTTCGTTACTGTTCCTTAACGATCCGCAGTTAAGGTCACCCTAATTGCATTTATCAGTTAGTTATGCTTGAAGAGAAGGAGTCTCATAACACTCTTTGATAAAGAAGTTCTGCCGAGACCGGGAGGGACATAATTTACCGTATCAATAAGCTCTCGGGACAAAAAGTTAGTCACCTAGTGACATTGATTTTCGAGGTCCAACTATTTAATGCGTTCACCTTTTTTTTTGTTTTCAATGCTGTAGCCGAAGTTTAGGTTACATGAAAGTACCGAACAGTCATAAGGCTTCATTAAGAGCTGGCAAGGTATAGACTTATTCCTCTTTAGCTGCTCCTTAACGATAGAACAAAGCAAGACGTCTTGAAATGACAAAAAAGGACTTCTGCATTTAGTCGGGCTAAGGGACACGCAGTGAAGGAAATAGCTGAATCTGCTTGCGTTCCATGCCACACCGTCATGCAAGTATGCCGACAATGGACGCAATCCGATACATACGGGAATTCAAGACAAAATTATGGTCGGAAGGAAATTCTAACCAATAGCGATTGCTGCCGTGTGTCCCGAATTGATGACCAGAATCGCATTACATCTTGGATGGAACTACTGTGAAATATCAATAATGGCCGGCTCTTCTCCTGCTGTTTCTGAGCACCTCCTCGTAGCGAACACCATGTAATGGATGTATGAAGCAGAATGGGTCGTAAACGGTAGATCATAACTCCTGCTAACTAGACAAGTCGTTTAAACTGGACAAAAACACACATTCGACTGTAGACGAGCGGAGAAGTGCGATATGGTCGGATGTACGTGTTCTGGGGCTGTTTCAACTACGCAAAAGTGGATCCTTCAGCTGAGGTATCCGTTAAGCTGAACCAGCATGGCTATACAGGGTGTCCCAGAAAAAAAGGAAACCCATTTCAA
>VOMN01069689.1:0-20208 GCA_014899125.1 Orchestia grillus | reverse complement strand
GCAAGTGGCCGCTGCAGAGAGGGGCGTGTGCTACGGTCTCCTCGGTTTGTTCACTGCCGTGACCCACTGAGCCCAATAGAAGGGGAGCTCCGCCACCATCCATGACACACGATCTCCTGCTACTGTAGCGCTCGTCTTGTCTAGCACCTGTGTGTCAATTGACACCTGTAGGTGAAGTAGGTTGTGCATCCATAACGTTCTACGCAGGGTGGACGTAAATGAGACCCACACCCGCATGTTGGTACGCGAAAGATACTTCAGGATTTTCTCATTCGTGTTGAACTATGGTGATCTCTCGGCTAATGGTAGTTCTGTGGATATGATTTTTGAAAAGATACTCTGCTTTGAAGCTCACTCAGTTTTATGTAAGAGAGATTCAGTGCAGTTAGTAAATAAACGGCAGTTTTGTGTGCTACTCTATTGCGTGTCGTAGCCAGTCTTTAATTTTTGTTTGGTTTTAAAGTCAAATCTACAGAGTATTTTGTTCTGTTTCTTAAGGCTTGGTTTAGGCCGTATTAGAATTCGCTCTCTGTTGGGTGGCACGTTGCTGTTGGAAATCATAACCCTGTGTTGAGGGCCGTGGTGCCATTTCACTACTGAAAGTAGATGGTGTGAGCACATTTTTCCAGCTGCAAAGGGCATCGACGCTTGACCTTTCCCGCTGACTTTACTGCACCTATTGCTGTCAGTGGCCGTGGGTTTTGGGGAGAATTTTATTCTTTTAAACCTCGTATCATGATAGATCTCTCACTTGGTGTGGAATCATGCTAGCTCACTAGCACTTTATTGACTTAATTTGACTTCAGCGCTTCAAATGCTTGTCGTTTAGGTGAGAGAAGCGCCAATAAACAGAAGATTCTTCTGTGAAATGCATAAGAGGTAACGATTGTTGAACGCTGTCTCTTCCAATTATTCGTTTGGGCGAAGTTGAGTCTTCTAGATAGTGTCCTCGTTGAACATCCACCTGCTTACTCTGATGAGCTTTAATAAAGTATTGGTGTTTAATCGGTTGTGTTTGAATCTCCGTTAATGACCTGGGTAAATATTCTCTTATGACCTGGGTAAATATTCTCTTATTATGACCTGGGTTAATATTCTATGCCCCTGACAATACACCCTGAGGATTCATGAAATTTCCAGTGAAATGTGTGACGCTGGACTGTAGCTCACAATAAGGATCTCGGGCTAGATTGTTCAGGATGTTATATTTACTTTCTCTTTTCACTCTTCTTTTTCCCTTTCGTGTGCAGGGAATGTATCGCGCCAGCGGGTACACGCTCGAATTTTTTGTCCGTGTTCGGTTGTGCGGGGCTTTAGTTACTACTCTCAGTGATGTCGTCACAGCGGAAGCGCATCTATTTCATGAATTAAAATTCTTTTTACCGATGTTAAGAACGCACGTTTGGTATATCTCAGTGTAATTCACTTAAAACCTCTTTCTTGAAAGCTCGTTTTTTCTTGTATCCCGTTTTCGTTTCAATTTGTTTGTGAAATCGAGAAAGCAAACCCGTTCTTGCTCAAGCCGTTCAGAAACTCCCCGAAAAGTTTGCCTGCCTACCTGTTGAGAAAGTTTTGTAACTTGCACCGACAATTTTGCGGAAGATGGCCTCTCCCCAGAAATGCTAACACCTTTCCGGCATATCAGTGTAGTAAAATTCTGCTGTTCATCTTTGCGAGCGTGTCGAAATGATGCTTTTTCCGACCGGTCTGTGAAGCGCGAATAATAAAGTCGAGCTGAATGTCGGTTTTACTTGCGCAAAGTAGAAATATTTCCTTGGAATAATGGCCTTTTGGAAAAGAATATTTCTAGAAAATCTCCCGCGAGGCTAGGCCGGTTTGAGAACTCTCTCACACAGCTTCTGTGTGGCCGCTCTTCGGAAGCCAGCGCACAGCTGGGGGGTTTCCTCTGCTATGCTGATAATGAAGACCAAACTATGAAGAAAAATCTTTATCCTCAAGTTTAGAAGCCAAGAATATTTATCACGCAAAATAAGGAATGATGGAACAAAATTGTGGAGGTTTTCTTGCACATGCTCCAAATAGTTATTGTATTGATTTTTTTGTAAAATTTATACCTTGGAGAAATTCCGTAGGGCTGGTTTTCATCTTCTTCACATCATGTAATGCATTATTCAATATTGTACTTTTTGTCTACTTGTCAACCAGACGACCCCACAATTTGCATTTCAATTAGCTTTCATAAAGTTGACTCTCTCGGATCTAAATCTCGAGCGCTCAATGAGGGTGCTTCTTTTGTGGAGGTACTCGTACGTACTTTAGGATTTTTTAACACACATCTTTTGTTATATCTGTACAGGACGAGGTACATCCTGCAAAGAGTAGTATTCTCAACAAAGAGTTCATTAGTTACTGTATTTTTTTTGTGCGTGTGTTCTTTGTGTTGCGTCATGGGTGTCTCTCTGACGGTGTCTCTTTAAGAACAAACTTATTTGTTGGACGTCCGAAAATTGAGAAACCAGTCGCTCACATTTTTGGCTTTTAATTCGATGCATATTCACCCTAGTTTTGAATGAAACCATAATAATTTTAGGCTAATGTGTACTCTATTGTCCATCAATCTTGACAAGAATCCTTTTACGGTTAATACGTAAGATTGTTTGCGCTTGTGTTCATGTTGGCAAAGCTTAACCGTTGTATTTTGGCAATTATTTCGAAATGAAAGATTTTTGTAACTTGACTGACTTCTTTTATGATTGAAATTTACTCAGGTACTGAAGAATTGGGTGATTTTACTCGTCAATTAACTTGTACAACAAAAGGATGCATCAGAATCGTATGCACTTCAAAATAATTTCAATCCAATCTGTCGGACAATGATCACAATAGTTCAGTTGTTTCTTGCCCGCTGCTCCTTCGATCAAAATATTACCGAAGCTGCAAAAACTTCCGCTACAGGCACACCTGCTCTAGCGAGTGCCGCGCGTGCGGTCCCAAAAATGGTGCGAACGCGTTCCCAAAGCAGCTCCTGACGCAGGTGTGAGCAGCGAGCAGTAAAGTGAAGCTGCTGGATTGTCCTTCAGCGTATCTTGGAGACTTGGTGACTTCTTGGAGACTTGGTGACTTCTTAGAGACTTGGTGACCTCTTGGAGACTAGGTGACCTCTTGGAGACTAGGTGACCCCATGGAGACTTGGTGACCCCTTGGAGACTTGGTGACCCCTTGGAGACTTGGTNTGGTGACCTCTTGGAGATTTGGTGACCCCCGCGGTATAGTTAAGATTCACGAGGTATTCGTATTACTTGAAGCTCATAAAAAATTACCATGTAAAGTGGAACAGAACCTGACACCAACAATATCTCACTCTTGGGATCCCGTTAAATGTGGCAACGGTAGTTTAACCCCTAATATAATATGAATAACAGCACAATGTGAGCGTGTAGCAGAGTTAAGCTGTGCAGACGTCGCCTCCACTCTAGCCAACCCTCGAGCGCTCGGCCCCGTTTGTAAGAAACAGGTTACATGAGCTCTCACTCACCTCGGCAACTCGCCTCAGAAAAGCACGGAGCTCGCCGTTACTAAGCTGCACCACTTCTTTATTGACTTCTCTAGAAGCGTCTCCACGCGTGCTGTTGGTCTCGCCTATTTTTTGAACGCGCTACACTACGGGGGGGATTCACTCATTCATCTGAGAGATACGGGTCGTTTGAAGTGGAGTTACGTGTGGTCAAATGGTGTGCCCGCCCTTCTGTGATGAGGCGGTACTTGATGGGTGATGTGTGGTGAAGTGATGTGTGGTGAAGTGACTAGTATTAATATCATCTCGTCATCCTGGAGAAATTAAACGCGGGCCCACGTTTTCGCTTGACCTAAATTTCTATTCAACATCACTGTCGTCGAATCATTTATTAGTAATCCATATTGATGCAATTGAAATTACTACAGTGCGTCTTTAGAAAATAGCATGGTGCTTATTGGTTGGTTTATAGAAAACTTATCTTCAAGTTAAAAAGAACGAACGTTCTAATAAATATCATTAAGAAAATTGCACGAGTTTTGGGATTGAGCGATTCCATCATCAGGGCTGGAAAAAGGAGAACAGGGTGAGAAACGAGACCTTATATCTGGAATATCGTTGAAGAAATAGGCACAGAGAGACAGGTCCGCACTTATACATATGTTTGGGCCGGTCTGACAGCCCTGTACATAAACGCGGGAAATTCCAAGCTTTGCATGGTTTCATTAGAAGCAGCCGAGCCGGCTGAATGCTTGCATTGTTGCTTCGCTGTGGGGCAGTTTCGTGCCATTGAGTGGACTAGAATTCCTGTGGAACTATTGAGAAATTCGGCATTCAACTAATTACATTGATCCTGAAATTGTTGAAGTTTGTGGAAGCATTGTTCATTTCAAATTTTCTTATTTTCTTGCCTCTAGAGCTTGTCCAAAATGCTGGAAAACCTTGTTCTCTGGTACGCTTCCGCGGCGTGAATGAGACAAACCTCAACGAAACCACTACGACCGTCACCCGCGGAGCTCTTATTATTACGCGTCTTTCCGCTGCAAGGGATCGATTTTCGCTATTAATACGGTCGCGTGTGTGATGAAAATAATTCCGATGACATCCCGTTAAAGGCCACTCACGAACCTCGTCCTCTGCGGACCCTACGTTGTCCCAAACGTGCGGGTTGTGCTCGTGTTGTGCAAACGACGCTTCGCTCTCAACTCGGGTGTCTCTTAGTAGAAGAATAATTTTTTTTTAACGAAGCGGTGGTGCTTTCTTCATGCACGATGCGAAGCTCTCCTGCTGGAGAAATGAGCGCTGAATTATGTTTCTTGCAGCGTGAAGGATTTGTTAATTGTTTTTTTTTTGCGTCGATTTAAGCCTCATCGTATTTATTTAAAAATAATACTCAATCAACCGTCTTCATATTTCTCTATCGCCACCATAATAGTTACCTTTTTATTTTTGTATTGAGTTTTCTCGCGAAACGCTAATTTCCGCAAGAAACGCTACCGCCTAAAATAATTTGTACGATGATGTTGACGGAGTGCATCGCGACTTGCACGTTGGACCCTCGGAAGCTTAGACGAAGTACTTTGTGAAGGCAAGTTTTGCTGTATCGCGTGTGTTGATTTCACTCCTATTTTATGGTCAAGTCTTAGCTGCGTTCAATTAGTTCAGTGGACCGAGCGAAAACCTCGACTCACTTTGTTCGACGTCTGACCATTTATTTTTCACGTGTGGACGACAACTTGAAGCCTCGTTGGACTTCGTGCGCTCGATGCGTGATTGTACGATGAAAATATTCTTCGTACCCTTTCATATGAGACTTCGCTGCTATACTGGCTGGACACGCTAGTTTCTTTGGAGCTCTGCGACTGGGTTTTAATTAATGAAGTCCTAAATTTGGTGTTTTTGTCTCTGAGGGCTGAATCGAGACGGCGGTTCATTGTTTTCCGTCACAGTTTTTTGTAGCGTGGAGTGGGAATAAAGCCTAGCTTGAAACTTGCCTGTGTGCGATGCTCTCGCCATGTTATTCAGCGAGTAGAGTTGCAATTCATTCATTCTGAGTGGATCAGCATTGTGCAGTAAATTAAAGGAAATCTATTTTGAATAGGCATTGACATATGCACTCAACGGGCTACCCTAAAATCACCCATCAAAGTGAAATTTTTCGCTCTTACGGAACACGACGAGGAGAGCGCGCTGTTTTTGTGGAGGCGAATTTGTATCATTGCGTTCACGCGTGCAATTTTAGGGATGTAGAGACAGGACCAAGATTACCATGCCAGACCTATAAATAACTGGAATTTATAACTGAAAAAAACAAAATATCGCGGCACCGCGGAGCAATCATTGTAGTTTGGATTGACCGGTTGAGACTCGTGGTAATGTGGATAACAAGTCGCGTTAGAATTATGCTGCACTCGCCAGCCTTGCTTGACGTCTGCCGCTGTGATGGAGCGTATGTGTACGGCTAGTTGATCGCCGTACCATCACGCGTCAGGCGATCGTGGATCGAAGATTCTCTGACCGTTGCTTCGGGTACGAACTCGAACGATTTTTCATCGCTAAGCAGCCGCTAGTGTTATGATCGAGGTGAGCCGTGTGATCTCGAAATATTTTTGTACCGTTTACCTTCTCAGGGGTCATAGGGTAGGCAATAGGGTTCGGTTTATCTATCGTATGCTAGGAGGGTCCCTCTGAAGTTACCCCAGCTATAGACAGGCCTTTGGGACTTTTATCTTTCGTGCCCAATTTGCTTCTTTCCATTTTCATGTTTCCTTTGCCAATTATTCTTTATTTTTCGTTCCCCTTCCTTCTTAACTTGTAATTTCTACGCGCTGGGAATCCAATCCTGTGTGGGAACACACCTTTGCATAATTCCCCCTTCCCCGCAGTCCATACGAATTTATTTCATTCTCTTGAGATCCCCTCTGATGTGGCTAGGGAGCCTTGAGCGAATTAACTACTACCTCTGTTACTAATTGTAAGGTTCACCGTGCTGCAGTTGTGTTGATCGTTTTTCTGCCTAGTCAGCCTTGGTTCAGATGTATTCGAACTGTGTCGGTGGCCTTGGGCGACCCTTTGCTCCAGGCTTAGTTTAGATGGGTGTTGCATTTTTTGGAAATACGAATTATTACAGATAAAAAGGTGCGGAACCGTAGGTACGAGAGACACCAAGTTCATGAACGTATTTGTGCAGCCATCGGACGTTTTATTCGAGTATACGTGCAGACGATATACGAGTATGTTCGGGGAAAACTTCAATACCTCGCAATGGATAAGTAGGCCTAAAATTTCAACACTGTTTCGAAACTTTAAAACAAAGCATGTCAGTTTATCCTTCAACAAGACACTGGACTAACATGGATCAAAATTACTTCGATTTGAATGAAGATGGGCCCATCAAACAAGTCCGGCTACGATTGACGGACGCAGCCGCGATCCGAAGCGGTAGTGCTCGGAGCCTCAGCAAGAGCGTCGACACATTCCATTTTATCCGGAATGATTGCTCCAACTTTTTACGTCATCTCCTCGTTTTTGCCTCGTGCTCCGATGCGGCAGTTCTGACGTGCCGTAAAGCTCCCGTGCGTTCTCTCAACGCTGCGAGTTTTAAGACGCCTCTTTCTTCGTGATCGACTTCATACCATGTGGAGCGTTGAATTGCGGTTAAACCATCCTTCAACTGATTCGCTTCAAATCTTTTAGTATTTCCCGTGATTTTAACGTATGATTTAACGCTCTTCTGTGACGCGTGCGAGTTTTTCTTGAACTGACCGACGCGGAGTTGCTAGAGTTCGCCCGTTATTGTGCCGCAAGCGATGTCAATTTTCTGTGACAGGCGTCCCTATGTCAACTCTATGCATAGTAGAGATAGTGTGTACGGCAACGGTCTGGATTCAACTAGGCATCCCTGTGTCAACTCTATGCATAGTAGAGATAGAGTGTGTACGGCAACGGTCTGGATTTTAACGGGAGGTATCTTTTGTGTGCTGACTGATTTAAGGAACGTGGCAGCTTATGAAAGACGCTTATTCGTACCCAATCCTGAAGGAAATGAAAGTCCTTCGTACAAGATAATACGAAATAAATAATGTGATCGTATGGTCATGACAAAGTAATGTTCATCTTTATTTTAAACAAGGAGGAAATTTTCTCCCTCCGTTATGTTAATTTAAATCCTTTCACCAAAACTCAGTCTAACTATTGATAAACGCATGAAATAATTCATTAAATGCATGGGCGGCCCAAATTTTGCATAATTATGCATGCTCTGGCGAAAAAGACTTGGAATTTGAAAAATGATTCTGATTTCGGAAAATCTTTTCAATTTTCATTATTTATTGTTTGGCTGTTCTTTTAATTTCGACGTTGTTGTAATTCATGCGTGTTGAAAATCTAAAAAAATATAAGCCCTTTCTTTATTTCTTCAATTAAATGAATTCCCGACACTCCTCGACGAAGATGACTTTCGCTAATTCATTCCTTCCATTCGTAACGTTGCATCGTCTTGATGCAAACTCGAACCCTACTTAATGGTAGACTTTCTCCACTCCTGAAGTACGTAGTAGTTACTCTTAGACAGCCATTTATAATTTTGTAAAATCGCAGTGCACTCGTGTATTCAAAAACCAAACATGCATAATTATAAAACATGGGTGATATTTCAGAATGATGCTTATAACTAACGTTATGGGTGATCTACCTGGCGCGAACACAGTTTTGGATCTTGGATTATTTTGCTTTAGACTTTCGAAAGGCCAACGGTCCCGAGGTGGGGACGCTCTGTAAGGACGGTGTCAGCTCAGTGTTGAAAGCTAAATGCGGCTTTGTTGTATACGTACGTAAGGTTGTGGCTATTTTCCCCTATGAAGCTAAATGCAGCCTTGTTGCATACGTACGTGAGGTTGCTGCTAGTTTCCCGTATGATACTAAATGCAGCCTTGTTGCATATGTACGTCAGGGTGCAGCTAGTTTCCCCTATGAAGCTAAATGCAGCCTTGTTGCATACGTACGTACGGTTGCAGCTAATTTCCCGTACGTTACTAAATACAGCCTTATCGCCAATTTAATTAAGCCTGCAAATGATTTCAACACGACCATGACTCTCTCGCTAGTCAGCAGCATAGACGCTAATATCCCTGCTGTCAATGTCACCCAGCGGGTGGTGATCTCTATGCACTGCGAATTTTATACCTCGCAATAATTAATATAGCGGGCTCATGATTTATGTGCCTGATCCACAGACTGCACATCATTCAAAGTAATGGGGTCTCTAAAATTAGAAATGAATTGGAAAAGGGAACGATGATTATTGGAGCACCCGACGGTACGCGTTCTGTTCGAGATCGCATCAATCGTGGCGTGCTGTCATTACGGAGTAGAAATATTTTCCATGGTTGTGAGCGCTACTTAACTCTGTTTGTGAAATGTTTCAGTACGCTTCGGTTGGTTTAACTTCATTTCACGTAACAGAGATAAATTTTCTTTCGTTATTCTATTGCCAGCTAACATTCCAGTAGCGATCAATATGGCGCTCGTGACAACAATCATGCACCGGTTGAAAAATTTTAGGAATAGCAGTCGCTGATCGATCATTTCATTTCACTTCAAAGAGTAATTGTTGTGCATCAATCAGTCGGTACCCTGAATATCAGCCAAGAATCGGTCACAGAGCTCTCATAATGGGAGCTAGAACACGTGGGTGTGCACAGCTACAACACGGCGGTGTGCACAGCTACAACACGGCGGTNGTCAGTGTGCACAGCTACAACACGTCAGTGTGCACGGCTACAACACGTCAGTGTGCACAGCTACAACACGTCGGTGTGCGCAGTGCCGAGAATGGCAGTCTGGAGTCGGTGGATGCATGTATAGAGTGTCATGGATTAGTCGAACTTTGATTAATTCTGTGCCCAAAATAGTTGTTGAACTTCAACCAATACTGTGCCGAGAATAGCGGTTAAGCTTCTGTTATTACGGTGCCCTGAATAACTGTTGAGCTTGGTGAATACAGTGCCCAGAGTAGCAGTTTAGCCTGGGCTAATGAAGGGCCCAGAGTAGCCCATTAGCCTGGGTCAAAACAGTGCCCAGGATAGTAATTGAGCCTTCGTGACTACGTTGCCCAGAATAGCATTTTCTTACTCAATAAATTTACGAGCTCGTGGATGTCACCAACCGCAATGTGATCTTTCTGCACGGCAGAGCCTTGGCTTCCGTTTATCGTATTATTTTCCTAAAGTAGTGAGTTTACTTCGGTCAATGGCGACGCTCAGACTAGAAGCCGTGCAACAGTTCTCTCTAATTAACGCCAGCGCCTGCGGGTTCCCTGCGTGCTTAAGAACCGTAGCACATCAAAGCTGCATGTGCTACCCCGGCTTCTGTGTTGGGCCTCGCTCATTATTTGTGTTGGGGTCCAGTCTCCTTTGATGAACTGCTGCTCTACGCACAGGCTCTCTCCGTTTGTTAGGCGTGGCCTCATCGTTGAGATGGTCCGAGATATTTAGTCAGGCAGCACTCCACCGTTAGCAGTTCTTGACCGACCAAATTAGGTTGGCGATGAGGCTGTGTAGCTTTTTACAAGAAACTATTAGCAGCGGTATGTGTGTCTGCGGTAAGATTGCATTAGGCTTTGTACACGAACCTAGCAGCATCCTTATGAAACGGGACAGGTATGTCCTTGTGGTCACTAGAGGGTTAATTCTTAGCAGATATTCTTGCTAATGTGTGATGGCTGATACTATACTTGGAGTGACCAGAGTAATGTCTAGCGCGACGTACGCGCTCTATTTTCATAACTCTATAAGAATTCATGTCTATGTACTATTTCAAATAGCCAATACTTCATGGAAACGAAACCTAGTCAATGTACTGCCGTAATTTTAGGAAAAACGATTGGCATTTATTTCTAAAGTGCTAACGTAACGTATACGTTGCTCTAGCTTTGTTGAAATTAGCTTCGTTGCTTCACTCTCCCATTGCTAGCTCGCTTTCAATGAGCGTGTCTCATTGTTATTGGCGTTATTCGTGCAAATCAAACCCATAAATTAGCAACTCGAGCAAAAAGTGATAATATACTCATAAATAAATAGCTTAAGATTCACGGACACAGTAGTCGTATTCCGGTGGGTTCCAAGCCTAACGTTGTTATGATCGGACGGCATCGAGCGTTTTTATGCAATTCGCATTTACTGGCGTTGGCTGGCGTCCGTCCGCTAGCGGGGCCGGTCTTTGGAGGTGCGGCCTGAGGCTACTGTCCATCTCGCCAAGTGTGTCTCTCCTGGCCGGCTCGTACGAGGTGACAGGTTTTTCTGGCACTCGAGATGGACTCCTTTGTTGTCACGCGGAGTTGCCTGTTTTCGCGTCCATTCCCTGGCAGACTTGCGGAATTGCAGTGCACGTTTTTTGGGGTTCATTGAGTTTGTGAGCTCATGAATTTCGCCGGCCGCAAAATGATCTTTTTGTGTGACGGATGACTGGTCCGTGGCTAGCACGTGATGGTGGAGCGTCGCTGTGTTGGCATCTTATCGCTGATGACCGATTTACGCTCAATTGAATGCTTTTTCTTTACTGTCCACGTATGTTAAGCATCACTATCCTGCAAGTTCGAAAGCCGACGGATTTATGCCGAAATTCTGATTAATATTGAATTCTCACTCTCCTTAGTTGGAGTATCAATGCCCTTTCCATGCAAGTTTTAAAGAATATTATTTCCTTAATCCCCCTGTGACAAATGTGGCGTAGTTGCTCGCCTCAATTCGACCGTGTACCACAATTTCGTTTCGAGGCCTATATTCTCCCGTATCCACAGTCCATTAGTGGTGATTGAATCGACAGCTTCTTTATCTCTAGGTATGAGCTATTGGAGCTCATCTGAATGACTGCAATCGGCACATGCCTCATTCGTGTGATGCCGTGCCCCAGCCGTAAGTGCCAATGTCTGGTCATCAGTTCTCTTTATGAGGACTGAATGATCGCTATTGAGTGCGAGTGCCCCGTGTTTGCCTGCGTACCCCCTCAATGCCTACTGAGGGGCTCAAAAAAATGCACCCACTGTCCGATGGTTCATGTATTGATGGCATTCGCTGGCAATTTCGCTAACCCACGGCTAACTTAATAGTTTCACCACACTTGCGGGTAGGTTTATTGTGAAGCAAATTTGTTTAAGAGTTGCTGTAGCTCAAACAATGACGAGCGAGTACATTTTTTAGGACCCATTTATATTTTTTTCTTGGTGTTGGTTGTACAGGCTGTTCAGTGGTCTATGGCACCGAATTTGTATAGGATGCGTACGAGATGAGAACCATTTGCTCAGTTGCAAACTGCTCTATGGCGCACTGCGGACGAGGTTGCTGAAAAAATAGAAAATAATTACCATTAATCTGAGAAAAGTAGGTAGTGAACATAATAAAAGCGTACCTTAAATTTCATAACATTGAAATATCGCTCGTTGAGATCGGGCGCTCCTTATGGAACACTTTTTTATCAAGAGCCATTCAGAGACGCTCATGCGTAATCTCTCACCGCCGGGTTGATAAATACTCAATAACTAAGTCCATAATTGTCCTTTGATATACTGGCTAATGTCGACCATTTATGTTCAACCATTATCAGCTCCCTTTTTCGTACAAGATTTTTACTTGTTATCAGCAGATGCTGGAAATCCATTGGGCTTTGGTTGTGAGCGCCTCCTTTCAATGCCTATCGAGAAAGCGTACATTTTCGTCTGTTCGTAATTGTCTTTCATTGCTATAAAAGCGATTGTGTTTTAACTAATTAGTCTTGAAATTTTTTGGTGGATAATTTCTGGGAATGCATTCGACATATTTGGCCTCACAGGATCTAACCGAACTTCTACTTAGTGCCTCCCTAACTCGTTCTGTTTACTTCCACGATTTGCCTTTTTTTTTATTTCTTCAGATCACGTAAGTCTGATGTTCCGGGTCTACACTATAGCAGTTGGGGATATAATATTTGTACATAAACTGCATAGTGCGTTACGATATTCAAGTAATGGGTAATGACGGCATAGGACTTGGAGTGACATCCAGGGGTGGACCACTCGGCTCCTTCCTATCGTTATTTTGTCTTCTTCTATTCGATATCCTCATGCAATTAAGGTCAGCGAGGTGTGGATGTGCGTGCTGGTCTTTTTTGATCGGGCACCAACTTAATAGATTAGTCGTTTTCGTGTGACCAATGTACGTGACTGTTCCTGTGGTCAATGGAGAGTGAACATTATGGTTTTGGACGTTAAAGTGTGTGAGGAGTTGTAATAAATACGTTTCCAGTTTATTTCTTCGTAGTTTTTTTACATAATGTTGTTAGTACTTACGTTAAAGTTACAGTTGCGAGTGAATGCTCTCACGTCTTGGTCGATGCGTTACTAATATGTTTACTTAGAATCATTTCTGTACAAAGAAATTGTATGTCCATAAGTAGCTCACTCTAAAGTTCGCTTTACGCATAGTCATTATGCTTTATTTGCCATAATTTCTTTGAGTTTGCGCTGAAATCTGTTTACTGATGCTCTGCCGTAGGGATCCTGATATGCGATAACCCGAGTCATGCATCTGTATCTTTTTTTGTACTTTCTGTGACCCTGAAGTAATGGGAAAAGCCATGTGCGTTGCCGAACATTTTCTCTTGATAGATGTTCGCAGTCGGTGCAATAATATTTGTATTTGGTCAATCCATTTGTCCGTTATGATCGTGACCATTACTTATATTTTCACATTAAATTTTCATAGAGCTATATTTACTTGTACGCTTCTACGAATTTAGATCTACTCACATGAACCTTTTCACATGAATATATTTCAGTTCCTTTAATGTAAACGATGCCCAACCCTTTACCGAACAAAATGACCATATAGTCCAGTTCCGTAACTCCTGCTAATTTTCCGAGAAAAGCTTAATGCTGTCTTATTTCGTACATACGTACAAGACTGCAGCTAGTTTTCCTTACAAAGTTAAAAACAGCCTTATCGCAAACATATTTTGGTCATTAAAAGGTTGAGGTAACGTGAGCTCTTTCTACTCGGGATTAATGTTTGAGCATAGCTTTCATTTCACATTAATTAGCTCATCTGAACGTTATTCGCTTGTACGTTATTAGTTTGAGAACAATGAAATCGTTCCAAAACGCAAGTGCGTCTTTGTACTTTGCTTGAAAATCTAGTGTAATAACTGCCATTATAGAATATTTTTTCATTCCAGCCAATTTGCTATTGCCTGCGCATGTCTTTGTAAGCAATTTATAAACGTAATTTTTTCTCGACCAATCAATGTCCTTATTTCGTGTGTTTTATGCAAACAAACAGGGATCTACCAGCACGATCCTGGATACCAACACCAGTCAAAAGAGTGGCTTCCACGTGGATCATTGGGGGCGGTCGAACTCAAGTCGCTAAAGACGGCTCGATAAATGATGGCCGCCATTTTCTGAGATTCCGATCAAGTGATGCCTATAGGGTATCTTGAAGATCTAAGGAGTGCAACAAGAACTTACTACGCTAATTTCTTAGGAAGCTAAACGACGCATTAGGAAATCGAAAAAGGAAACTTCTGAAAAATTCTGCGAACTTCTGTATATCTCCTCGTATTATTCACACCAAATAATCTCTTCTCTTCGCTCTCTTTGGACCACATTTCATGGGGCGAGGAGCTTTAAACTCACCATACATTTAACCTAATTTCGACGTGTTGTCATTACCAAGGTCAAATAGCAATATTAATACAAACATTTCGTCGTTACGAAAACCTCGCTCGAAATATTTCTTAGCGGAACGTGAGCGTTATATTTTCTGTATCTGTTTGCTATGTATCCATTTTGTATTAAATATAATTGGAAATCTATTAACACAGCACAATAGTTACATTCTACTATTTGTTTGGAAAAGGACCAGATGATTATAGTTACACTAAATTTTCCTTACATGTTGTTGAACTTTACGGAGTTCCATGTCTGAATTGTGTTCCTATGAATGTCGTGAATTAATTTTCAAAATGATCACATTATCCTTTGAAGACCTATGAGTATGTAGGTTCATTGTAATTTACAATTTTGCATTGCTCTATTACTACTCTATTTTTGCAATATTAATTTTTCTCGTGTGGTAAAAGTGATTTCATCTTCTCGGATTTTTAGTAGATCGGAAAACATTTATTCAGCAGTCTACTTTCATTGAGAGGTATGTGATCAAAGGTGGGAATCCATGGATTCAAACTATTTTGTCATGAAATATTTCTTTTCACGGTTGTATTTGTTGTGGTCTTCCAAACAGTAAACTAATGCGACTTCTTTAAGGAAGCAGCTGGATGGCCGCAAGACTGACTCAGTCAGTCATCTTGTATTCAAGAGTCGTCTCAATTTCTGCCCGCTGAATTTTCTTACAAGTGCGTCGAGCTCGTCTCGCATTCTTCTCCCCATTTCTTGCTTCCTTTTTTCTTGGGGCTGAACGCGCGTTTTGAGTGGACAAAATATTCAGGGAATGTGTTGTTTCCCTACTGGCAAATTTAGTAAAATTGTTGATAGAAAATCTTCATTAATGCTCTCGTGATGCTGTGTATTTGGAACGCTCTCTTTAGTCGTTCGTAATCGATGCTGGTTTTGACGAAACTTGCGCTAATGAAGGGGCACCAGATGCCAAGTTTGGGCTAAGGTATAATCGATTTAGGGAACTGCTGGGCGTTGGAAGTTCCGAGTAACTTCAGTAATGAGGGAGGCCACTCGAGTTCTCGAGCGTGCAGGGCGTCCTTCAACTCTTTCTCGAATTAAGGAGAAAGACTTTGTCTTTCCCCTTTCCGACAGTATGAGTATATTAGGAATTTTTCCTGTCTTATTAATAAGTTACACATCCTCTATGGTATCTGGCTGTGATGCGTGTGTTGCCAATGACTATTCAGGGGAAGCCACTGTAGACACCCTGTACTCACGTCCGTGCCATTGATTCATTCTACTTTACTGGGCAGGTTCTCGACGGCGATATGTTAATTTCGCCACCTGGGAAAAAACGTGTACTATTAGAAGTTTCATTTTAATGACTCAAGCGTTGCGTCACGTTTGCTTTCAATCAAGCAACATTGTCTGCGTGAGAGCCGAGACCGCTGCTGCTTTCACTCTTTGTAATTTGTTACAAAATCGCAGCGTCATGTTCGCTGTTTGGAGCAATTGCGCCTTGTGTGCTCAAGGATGAGGGCTTGTCGCTTCATTTGCTCGCCAATTTCTTTCATTCTTGCTGGTGATTTTTTAGACACAAGTCGCAGCTAGTGCCAGCCTGCCGACCAGCCAAACGCCACCTCGTGTACTGTGTTTATGGCCGCGCTGAGACTGGCATAGGTTTGAATATATTTAAAAGGCAGAACGTATGAGAAATATTTTATTATTTTGCGTGTGCGTATCCTGATGTGTCACATTTATTTGGTAGTGTATTATGTCCCTTGAAAATATATCGTGTGACTTACAGTCTATGTACGTAGCTCATCGTATTTTGTTTCTACGAACCTAATTTTAAGTCACGCGTCAAAATACTTTCCATATGAACAACATGTTTGTGATTAACCGTATAAAAACCAGGTTATTTTATAAACGACCGAAATATTGTGTAAACGGGTGTTCGTATCTTATACATTTGTGTACATGTTCACCCTGGTTTCGAAAGAAACAATCGAAATTTAAGACTGTGCTATTTCTAATTTTTTAAATGGTAATGATTCTTAGAGCGTTTAATGCATCGGCAAATATCTTTGTGGTCTAATCTGGCAAAACCGTATTTCCTGCAATGTGACCATTTCTATCTTTTTTGTGCAGAATACAGGGAGTGAGCATGCGGTGGGTGAGCGGGTGGGCATGGCGGCTGGGGGGCGCGGTGGGCATTCTTTGGCTTGTGGGGGTGGCGTTGCTGGCCCCTTCCCCCTCCCTGCCCTCCCACANCACCACCGAGACCTCCCTCTCTCTCCGTCTGCAGAGAGCCGTCCGAGACCTGCAGGAGCTGCAGAAGCAAAACACTGACATCCGCTCCATGCTCTCCGACTTCACGAAGTGAGCGATGGTGGCCTTCTGTATAGCGCTTTGCCGCCCTATATTCGACCTGCTGGACCCATCAATTCCTCCTGAGAGCTCCCCGAGTTTTCCACGCACCTTAAATCGAATGCATGCGCTCAACTGTTCTTATTCTTATGAAACAATACGTTACTGCTGCTTGAAATTCAATGGAGTGAAATGGGCTGTTCAGTGTTAAAATAGTTTTCGGAGACTTTTTTTGTTGCTCTGAGGTATATAAATATTCTACGACCAGCGTGCAAAATTCTTTTCAGGAATAATGCGAGAAGTTGGGGGTGCTCGTATCTTTGTGGGAACCGAACTTTTTTCTAGGAGAGTGAACCTCTGTTCTCTTTGTGGTTTCTATAAATTATACAAAACTTGTTCGTAATGTGACTTCATTTTTGTTGGCAAGTGTAGACTGTAGGGCTGTTTTAAATATTAAAACTTGTTTTTTTTTTACCTGTTCTGACGCGTTCTATTCAGATCAAGACAGTTTCACTATAATGGCCAAGATGGTATACGGTAGCGTATCTTTGTGCGGTGGTTCTCAATTTTTCTACATCTGCCCCTTCCAAAAAAATTTAAGTGTATCTTTGCAACAGCATAAACTCATAGCTACTTAAGATAATGTTGGAAGGTGTTAAATTCGTACTAAATTCGATCTGCAAATGGAAATACGCTACTTCATTATTCAAATATGATACATGTTTATCACCCCGTTTGAAATGTTATCTAGAGGTGCAGACACTTCTGGATGGGTAATGCTGCTTTATAACATGGAGGGCTTTGAGACGAGGAAAATCTCAAGAAGCAATCAGGAGCTATGAAGCGGAGAGCATCTATCTCTCTCGACCTTCCCGGGCCAGTTGCCATGGACGATAAAACTTATGTTGCAGCGTGATTTCTCGAGAGCAGACTTGGAGGCACCACATCGAGAATAAAACACATTATTGTGTCCTGCGAATAGATGGTTATGGGTTTCCAATACCGCTTTCTGTTTTAGTACTTCGGTACCGTGCTCTTTGCTGGTTGTTATCGTTCTGTTTGCTACTGCGTTTGGAAATCCGAACGGCATTTGTGAACCCAACTGTACACCGTGATGATGTGCATGTGTGATAGTGATGAGCTAGTCTCCGAAAGCAGACTACCCATATAACTTAAAGTAGGCTTGGCCCTCCAACTGTTGCCAGAGCAATTTTTGCATTCTTCTGAAAGTTTTAGAAATGCAGAAGTCGTTTTGACGTATAGGGACTACGATATCATTGGCGAGTGAATTGAAGTGGTTAAAAACAAAAAATTTCTTGATGAGCAGAGAAACTTTTCATGAAATCGAGTAAATTACCTGTAAATCTCTCGTCGAATTATCGTTTTCATTTTCGTCAACTTAATTCATTTCCATGTTGAGGAGTTTCTCATTTCCAGTTTTAAGTCTACGTAAAACTCAATACTCCATCATGGGAACACCACTCTTATTCGGAAACGTTGGAATTCGTTGGACGGTTTTTTTACGTGAGAAACGCTTTTCATCTCGCAGAACGAGTTCGCCAGCCGAGCGTATACGTTCGAGTTGGGTCACCTTTATGGTAGGTAATGAAGCGCAGCCGTTCTTCAGTGCAGCGTTACGTGCTTAAATCTTTCTCCGTCGCGTGACATTAGAGCACCTCTTCCAAACTTAAGAGCGTCCCCTGAAGTTTAGGATCCAGACAAGGGCGGGTAATTTAAGAGTCCAGATTAAATGGTGCAGAGACAGTATTTTTGTTTTGGCTTCATTACGCCTCTCTCAGGAGGTACGAGCGAGCATACTTTGCTGCAGGTTGTTGAGCCGCGCTATTTTGGGCCTTTCAAGAACTGATGATTCGGCCTGCACTGAAGTGACTTCGCTATTGAGAGAGACTTCCGGTACAGAGAAAGTCTCTCTACGATGCACTTGTTTTTTGTAGTACCGCAGTCACTTTGAATTTTCTTTAATAAGAGCTGTTGGGTTCGTTTATTGCTAGTTTACGCACTGAATGGAGAATTATTTGACCACGAAACTTTGGTACAGGTTAAGTGAACATGTTGTCTTTATATGGGGTTCACATTTACGTCGCTCAAGTAAATTGAATGGCGAATCGAAAGGCTTATTATCTTCACACAATTTCTTCTTTATTCTCTGTGTGTTTCTTGTAAGTAGAATATTATTTAGTTATAGTCTCGGCTAAATACTGATATAAAAACTGTACATCGTACTGATGTAAAAGCGTTTATTATTAATTTGAAACTGTTGATTTAGTTGCCCGATGATGTCGGTACGGGGATGCAGGAAAACTTATTACTTTTTCCGAGTTTCGTTCGTTTGATGCAGTCTCGTCTAATCATCATGCACCTAAAAAAATTTGGCTCTTGAATTTTTGATACCTTGAAACTCACGACCGCTACGTTATGAGTGTACAAGTCCAACGCACTTCATTTCCAAGTGTTTATTACAATTAGAAATATGCACGAGATGCTTGTTCTCGGCAATATGTTGTCTTGCGCTTCCGAGACTGTGTGATGTGTGTGTGTGTAGTAGTACTCCCACGACGTTATGATGGTCTCTTGGCAGCCAGTCGCCTCATATTGCGTCCGTTCCGATGGAACAAAGAGACCCTACCCCCGGGCTCCCATGTGATGTTGTCCGGCTCGTGCCACGGAAATATTATTCCAGCCTCCGATGTATGACTTGTTGAATGAGCTGTTTTGTCTCTGGCGCCCACGCCCCCTGCTTTCTCTTCCTCCTCTGCTCTTTACCTGCTTGCTATCGATCGAGCTCTGGAGGGCTTCACTCGCGCCGGCACCTCGTGTTCCGCTCTATCCACTTTTCTGTAATCATTTTATGAGTGGGCAAGGAAAACCTCGCAGTAAGACCAAGTGAGTAAAAACGGCCAAGTAAAATCTAGACGCACTTTGTTAAAAGCTTTCAGTGGTAGCGAAAATCGTGAAGGCTACCAACACGTTAAGGGGGCGAATGCTGATTCCTGAAATACTTCTTTCATGGAGGAGTGAACCTTGTTTAATAGAGCAAGTCTATTTCGAGCCGTCACTGGTTATGTATTTCACAATAGAAGCAATTTTCTGAGTACGATACTAGATTGGCTAATGATGGGAATAATCTTGGAAACATGACTTTTCTGTAGGTGTAGCCAAAGTTTCATTCAATATTTTTGTACGCTGGTATTTTAGGCTGGTCTGTGCAGCCAGCACATTCGTATTTGAATTGTACAGAAGAGACATTTTGAAGTTGCTGTCGTGTACAGCAGAATTTTAATATTAATGAGAACGCGCGACCAGCCGCTGTTCGGAATAAAGCTGCCGTGGTGTTGCCATGGCCACGGCTGCTCCCACGCTTGTTCGTCTGGTAGCTTTGCTGCCTCCCATCTTCTCCCTTGTTTTCATCTCCTCTCTTCCGCTTGTAGAAGGCAGGAGTATCGTGCAATCGACGTGTCTTGTATATATTATGTTTGGATGTTGGTACGTGAACTTTTGTATTTTCAAGAGCTTGTACTGTTGAGCAACCATTGGACCGCCGCAACATCAACGGATGTGAAATCCTGTGTGGTCCCTTGATCAACGAAGCGTTTAGTCGACTTCCAGTTCAAGTGTCTATCGTGCTGTTTATCTTTTACATATTGCATTTGTTGTGTGCCTACTCGTTTGATGGATATTTCGTTGAATTAATTAG
>VOMN01069683.1:0-13191 GCA_014899125.1 Orchestia grillus | reverse complement strand
TTGAGTTTTATTGTAAAACAACACAACAATATTTGAATCATTTGAATGCACTTTTACCTGTGATCTATCTGCCTGCAACTAGGGAGTTGATTTAATAAGTTCCTTCATAAGTGTAGATAGCCTCCATATCAGCCAATGCCTTCATAACGTAATTGTCATGAGTAATCCCATTTCCTCCGAAAACTTATCTCCCCAGTCTGACTACTTCTCGAGCACGCTCAGTAGTCCAGGCTTTTGTCATAGCGATCTGGCCCATTGTGGCTGTACCTTGGTCGATCATTTTCGAAACTCTGAAGCACAACAAAAAGATTGCTTGTGTGTTCGACATGATTCTTACAATCTTTTCTTGGACAAGTTGGAAGCCTAAATATCATTTAATCTAATAAGTACCTGAAATTTGCCTGCCAAATTGCTTTCGATTCGATACATACTTAATTGCGTTGTCGTATACTCCCATTGCAATTCCTGCTGTGAGCCAGCATACAAAGATTCTAGAATGCTTCAAAACAACGTTTGTTCCANCCAGATGCAAAACTCTTAGCCTTTGGAAGTTTCTGATCCTCAGAAACGATCACATTGTTCAAGGTAATGTGGCAGTTTTGTACAATTCTCAGAGGAAGTTTATTCTTAATGGGCTGGGAAGTCAAACCAGTTACGTTCTTGTTTTCCAGAATGTACCCTTCAACATTTTTGTTCTCTGTATTTTTGGCCCATACCACTAAAAGCTAGTTGTTTCCATTGCCTATCCATCTCTTAGTTCCATGAATCCTGTATTTCGAGTCGGCAATTGGTGTGACAGCTGTTTGGAGATTGGAAGCATCAGAACCTATTCTGTCTTCAGTAAGGCCCCATCCGCCCACCATTTAGAAAGACTTAATTTTTGGAATGTATTTTTCCCTTTGTTATTTGCTGCCAAGAGCCTCAATTGTAAAACCAAGCAGGCCCCATTGTACAAGAACCATAGTTGCCACACCTGGGTCTCCCCTCACGAATTCTGCGATGATACAGCCAATTCCAGATGTGCTATATCCCTTTCCATAAGGTGCCTTGAAACAATACTAAAGCGGATTAAGAGCCCTTAATTTTGGCAACAAATAGCTTGGGAATTGAGCCTGCTAAACGTACGGATCAATTGTGGGGATGATTTCTTTCTCGACGAACTGTCTTACAATTAACCTAGCTTTCTATAAATAATTTCAAAAAAATACATTTTACTCTTCGCTGATCAGTTCAGAAAGATTCAAATAGTCAAACATAGAGTCAACATATGGTGGAGGGTCTTTTTTAATTCTTTCGCTGAGCATTTCGAGTCTTGACGCCATTTTGAAACGAGATATGATATGATTATTTATTTGTGAGCATGGATTCGATTGGTAAAACTAGTTAAAGACTAGTATTACTCCTTACAACTGATATCATACAGCAAGTAGATTTATCAGTAATATAAACTCATATATAATTTATTGAAAATAAAGGTTATTTAAAATTTATTGGGTTTTACATAAAAAGTACAAATGATTCAGGTGTATTATAAGGCTTTGCTAAAACTATAATGTTTTATCGTTGACTTTTTTGTGGCATTTTTGCAGTCTTTTAGCTTTTGTGAAAGTTTGATAAAGAAATATATGCGTTTTCCATTCTTTTTACGAATTTTCATATTTTTATTAAATGTTGAGTACTGAATTTATTAATTAATAATCAAAAATAACAGTTAACAAATAATATTTCGATGCAGAGAATCAAGCGACCAACGACTTCCGGACAAAGAAAATGCTTCAAAGTTGCCGGAACTGAATTCCATGTTGATCAAAAATATGAAGTTATCAAGCAAATCGGCTCAGGAGCTTATGGTGTAGTTGTATCTGCCCTGGATACTACAACAAATAAAAAATATGCTATCAAAAAGGTCTTAAATGCTTTTGAGGATCTTATTGATGCGAAACGCATTTTGAGATAAATTAGACTCTTAAGTACGTCTAAAATTATTCGTAGAGTTCTTTGACCATGACAACATTATCGCAATTACTGATTTGCTGAAACCTGAAAAACGAACTGGCTATGAAGACATTTACATCGTAACCTAACTGATGGAGACTGACCTTCATAGAGTGATCTATTCCAAGCAAGAAATTACAATGGATCATATCCAGTATTTTCTATGGCAACTTTTGAAAGGCTTAAATTATATGCACTCAGCTAATGTCATTCATAGAGACCTAAAGCCAGGAAACCTTCTTTTAGTACAATTTAGCTAATACTTTTTAGAACAAAAACTGCTAGCTTAAGATATGTGACTTTGGCTTAGCCAGAGGATTCAGAGTTGAGGAGGAATAAAAAACTTAGTATGTTGTTACTCGTTGGTACAGAGCCCCAGAAGTCATCTTGAATGCTAGTGAATACAGCAAGGCCATTGATATATGGTCAGTTGGATGCATAACAGCTTAGCTTCTTGGAAAGACTGCCTTGTTTCCAGGAGAAGACTACCTGGATCAGGTCCAAAGGGTAATTTCTGTTTTGGGAACCCCTTCTTCAAAAGATATCCAATACATTAGCAACGAAGAGGCAATTAAATATATTCGATCTCTGCCTAGGAGAACTCGTCAAAAATGGGACAAACTCTTCCCTCAAATCACTCCATAATTATCAGACCTACTAACTCAAATGCTACAGTTTGATCCTGAAAAAAGAATTACATCTGAAGAGGCCTTAAGTACTTTTACATTTTATTCGAATTTAGATCACCCGTTTTTTGATGGACTAGCTGAAGGGCACATATCAGAAAAAGGCTGCAAAATGACTTATGATTGGAGCTGGGATGATTTCGAGCCTACCAAATAGATCTTGCAAAACATGGTCTATAATGAAAGTCTGATATATCATCCTTAAAGAAAGCCAATGTAAACAAAAAGATAAAATGTCAAAGACGCTTACAAAAAATACAGAGTTAATCGTAAATGAATGGTGATCCAGTCTTACAGAATAAAGCAAGACTACTATCTTTGATTTCAAATTAATGTTTTTGTTTAGAAAGAAACTATTTAAATTTCATTAATTTATTACTTCTTGTTTTTTGAGAGACTTTCAATGTATTATCTTAGAATATTAAAACTTCGATAAGTTTTTAATAATAAAACTTCAGCTTAATGATGTACAAATCAAAGACTAATTTACAAGGGCACAAAAATACAGGAGCTTACAGTCCATCACATTCGCCAACAAACAGGCGAAAACCATTGTCGCAACTTAAATGTAGTTTGAAGCTGTCTCCTAAAAAATCGTATCGATAAAATAAAGAGAATTGTGAGTTGCGCACTGAAAGGCAACCAAAGCGTTAAAAAGGGCCAAATTACGAAAAGTAGCAATTGCAGCCTTCATCTTTGAAATATCCTGCTGCAAAATTAGGCGAGAACAAATTATCAATTTCAGTCTTAAACTAAGCCAAATAGGCATGCCAATTTTATGATTCTGATTTTTCTAACATTTAGACACCTAAATTCAAATGCTCTTCCAATAAAATGGATGATAGATGCTTGACTGAACACTCTAATTAAAGATAGAATTACTTTTCTTTTGGAGACTAGTTCAGGCAAAATCTAAGCAATAAATTCAAAGAAAAAGAAAAAAGCCAATTACTAAAAGATAAGTCTCCAATTTTAATCTCTAAAATTTAATAAATCAGCAGAGATAAAATATTATACTAAAAACCCAGGATAAAAGGCCCATTAAATGAGTTCAAACAACACGTGTTCAATTAGAATGTTGCCAGCAATTTTTCAAAATTTAATTTGTCATCCGTAAAGAAAAAGGACAAAGCAATATACAATACTCAAAGCAAGCTGAAGCAAAGCTAACTAAAGCTATAACAAAGATGTTTGCAGTTGTAAAGGTAGCAACGAATAAAAAAGTAAAAGGATATTTTTGGTTTTCGTAAATGATGAAAGCAATATAAATTTTCATGCATATTAAGGCTAAAAAGAGTGCAAATTGAAAGTGTTGAATGAATAATTGAATTAAAAATCAATATTTTATAATATATATATAGCCATGCAAATTTTCGTAAAGACTTTGACAGGAAAGACGATCACTTTGGACGTCGAACCTTCAGACTCAATCGAGACTGTGAAGGGCAAGATTCAAGATAAAGAAGGCATTCCCCCAGATCAGCAAAGACTGATTTTCGCTGGAAAACAACTGGAAGGTAGATATATTAGTAACTTCAGATGGAAGAAGCCTTTCTGACTACAACATTCAGAAATAATCAACCCTTCACTTAGTACTCAGACTCAGAGGAGGTGTCATGGACCCCACTATCGCAGCCATCGCCAAAAAGATTAACTGTGACAAGAAGATTTGCAGAAAATGTTATGCTACTCTTCCCCTCAAGGCCACCAACTGCAGAAAGAGAAAGTGCGGTCACAGCAACCAGCTCAGACTCAAAAAAAAGCCAAAGGATTGATTCAGTCACTCATACCATTATTTAAACTCTATATTCAGCATTTATTCATTTAGATTCTATTCTACTAAATTTATACATGAATTTCAATAAAATTATGGTGCATGATTTCATTTGGCTATTAGACTTACTAAAGTTAAACCATTGAGCCATTAAGCCATTAAGCCTTCTAAAATAACCGAATCACTTTTTATCAGAATTCTTCTTAACCTGAAAATAAACGATGAAATATGAGAGCTGATCCTATGTTCACATGAGTGGAGGCCTTGCTTTCGTACAGAGGAATCTGTACATTTTAGCATTTTTGTTGGGAGAAATTATTTTTTAAGGCTGCTCCTAAGGACTTGAGCAATCTGAGAAAATCTCCTTTGTGGGACTTAGCCTTATTTATCTTTTGGGGCAGGCCTAATTTTTTTAGCGGAAAAACCATTTGAAAGGATTCTACATGCTGCTGGTTACTTTCTGCTAGATATGTTGCAAAGTAGTTTAAAATAAATAGAAAAATATATAAAATCTGAATAATAAAAATAATAAAAGCTTTTACTTTAGGAAGATTTAGATTATTTCTTGTTTAAATGACGACAAAAAAGAACAGTAGTAGTATTTGAAACTCCTTTCCCTTTTCTGCGATTTCGGAGAGGTTAAACTAACAGAAGATTTTAATGCGTTATATTCGCCATTGGCAGCAAAATAATTCTAGAATTTGCACAACTCACGTAACAAAATGAAATTGTCATTAATCTTGATTTTAATTCATCATTTTTTAATCAAAATAATAGAAAAAACGTAGAAACTTCAATGGTAAGTTTAAAAGGCATAAAAAGCAAACATTGTAACAAATAAATGTATTAATTTGGACATATAATCAAATGTAATGATGAATGAATTAATAGATCCTCTAAATTCATTCACAGTTTCTAAGTTTCTTTCATTCCTCTTTTTATTATTCACCTTCAGTTGGAACCTTTTTCCAGTAATATTTGAACTCACCGACCTCTATACCGTAAATGCACACAATCAAGTTTTCAGGCAATAACATTTTGATGCCCAAGCCATAGATCAAAGAAGAAGATCCCAAAACGATGCACAACAGATTTTCCTTTGTAGAGAGTTCTACAGTCTTCATTGACTCTCCACCATATTTGACCATGATCAGCTGAATGATAATGGTTCCCACAATAATCACCAAAAACAAAGGATTATTGAAGAAGTTCTCGAAAACATTCAACTCCTTAGTTTTGAGCTTACGAGCGTTGATTTCGTTGAAAACCTGCATCATTACGAAAACGTTGAAGAAAATGGAGTAATGCTTTCCAGTTTCCTAATTCCATTCGTTAACGTGAATGGAAGAAGTAATACCGAATATTTCGGGACCTATAAAGATTACATTATAAAAATACCATTGAAAAGGATAGTTCCCAAAACAATAATTTGCCAGAGACCCTGAGCAATGATGTTCTTCCACATGTTAGGAGTGATAAGACTCTCAAACCTTGAATAAGGCTTTCTGAGCAAAAGCTAATCGCTTGGAGGCTCAGTAGCTAGGGCTAGTGAGGCAAGTGTATCCATGATCAGGTTGACCCACAACATTTGAATAGGATTTAAAGGTGACTCTCTAAGGACTGCACCTCCCACAAAAGCCATGACCAAGGCTACGAAATTGACAGTCAGCTGGAATTGCAGGAACTTTCTGATAGACTCGAAGATGTTTCTTCCCCATTTCATGGCAGTCACGATTGAACTAAAGTTGTCGTCCAACAGGATGATACCTGAAGCTTATTTGGCGACCTAGGTACCGGCAATGCCCATAGCGAACCCAATATCAGCCTTTTTTAGGGCAGGAGCGTCATTGGTTCCGTCTCCTGTCATAGCAACGACGTGGTTCAGCTTTTTTAATCCTGTAGCCATTAAATACTTGTCAGCAGGGGAAGATCTTGCCAGAACACAAAGCTCATCTCTGACTTTTTTAAAGTTTTCGATATCTCCAACTGTTTCGTTTTCCTATCCTTCATTGGCCAGTCCTCCAACGAACTCTCTAAACTCTTTGCCTTCCATTACGGAGCAGTCTCCTTCAGTCTCAACCCAGTCATAAGGTAGAATTCCGGCTTCCTTAGCAATGGCAATGGCAGTTCTCTTGTTGTCTCCTGTAACCATTCGAACTCGGACACCTGCTTTTTCACAGGCCTTAACTGCATCGTTGATACCATCTCTCAAAGGATCCTTAATTCCTACCAAACCAAGAATTACCAGATCTTTTTCAATATCGTCCCATGTTTCAGGAATCGAAGGAACTTCCTTATAGCTGATCAATAAAGTTCTCAAAGATTCATCAGCAAAGTTGATAATGTTCTATTTAAGGCTTTCACTAAATTCAGTAGTGACTTTGTGGCTATGTCCATTTCTGTTGACAAACTTGGAGCAGTAAGGAATCAAGAAATCAGGAGCGCCCTTGACAAACACATACAAAGTTCCATTTTCATCCTGGAAAACAGTAGCCATTTTCTTCCTCTCAGACGAGAAGGGAAAAGTCTTTACAATCTGGTCCTTGTTTCTGAACTTTTTATAGTCGAATCCCATTCTATAAGACATTTCCAACAATGCGCACTCAGTCTTGTTACCAATTTGCTCAATGGCAATGGCTCCACCCTGGTTGGTGATAATTGGATTAGCATTAGAGTTATTGCAGATTGACAGTGACAGAATCTTGCAAGTATGATCTGATACAATTTCCCGTTCCATTGACTCATGTACACCTTGCTCGATGAAGATCTTGGTCACAGTCATAAGGTTTTTGGTTAGGGTTCCAGTCTTGTCAGAGCAGATGTTGTCTGCTCCGCCCATGGTCTCGCATGCTTGAAGATATCTAACTAAATTGTTCTAATCCTTCATTTTTCCCACTGAGTATGCCAAGGCAATAGTGACTGACAGAGGTAGACCTTCAGGAACGGCCACAACGACGATACTGACAGCAATGATAAAGTACTCGATGAGTTAGTGCAGAGTTTCAGTTGAGATAAGGCTTTCGACGAAACTTTCTTGCATAAAGCAGTCATAGACATAGTGAGTGAGCATAGCCATAAAAGTGGCACCGGCAGATACCATGCCTACTTTTCCGACCTGATCAGCTAGGATAGTAAGCTTTTGCTGCAGGGGAGTATCGTCTTAATCCTGCATGATTTTCATCTTAAGTTTGCCATAGTATGAGTTCATTCCTACTGCTGTGACCAGCATGGATCCAGTTCCCTCCATAATCATAGAACTCGAGATCAGGAAAGGACTTCCTACGTCGGTGTTGTCATAGTTGATCGGCACTCGCTTCTTGACATCGATGGTCTCACCTGTTAAAGAGGACTCATCAACAGAAATGTCATTTCCTTCCAGCAAGATACCATCGACTGACAAGATTTATCCAGTTTCGATTTCGACCACATCTCCGACAAGCAGATCATACACAGAGATGTTTACAAGGTGTCCTGCCCTGTAACAGTTTACGTTCTTGGCTGTGGCCATAGCATTCAGTTTCTGGAACTGCTGTTATTTAATGTAGTTGTTTCCTGATGTCACTACAACGATGATTACGACTGCCAGGAGAATTGAAGCGCCCTCAAGCCATCCTTCAGCCAGGCCCTCTGTCAAGATCCCCAGGACTAGTGAGATGACTGCAGAGCCAATAAGGATCTTTAGCATATCATCTTAGAAATTCTCCATGATCTAAACAAAATAAGAAAAGCACTTACAAGTTCCATAATTGTTTTTGGAGGTTTCACGATGGGAGCATTGTCTCCGTATGCCTGGATTCTGTTTTCATGGTCCTTTTGATCCTTTACAATACCTCTCTGAAATGATATGAATGCATACTCTAAAGTTAGTTTTGAGAAGGTTTTCAAGATTGGGAATCTTGCCCCATTCTTTCAGACGCTCGATGGATACACCGTGTCGAATATTGTCAGGCTCAAACAGAGTACTAAGCTGTAAGATATTACGGGTACCTTAGCTCAGAAGTTGTCAGCTTGAAAGTCATTCAGTGATGCTCTTTTTTTATATTTTAATAAATCTATGTAAGATCTTTTAAATAAAAATTAGTAAAACTTAGCTTCTATTACTGTTAATTTAGATATAAGATCCTTTACTTTTTTCTATAATATTCACAAAATAACCTGATTCTTGAAACTGAATTTTTGGCATAAGGCTTATTTTCATCAGTCAATTAATATATGCATGGCCCTTATCTTCAGAAAGGCAAATTGATAACGAAGGTTAGATTGATTTTCAAAAAAAGTGAAATCTTGAAAAACCTGAAAGCTTATATATTTCTACTTATTGTTTAAATCATTTGCACTATTAGTCTATTTTATTTCTTTATCAAATACATCATGGCTAAAATCATTTTATTTTGACTCAATACTTATATTTCCTTAGACTCACAATTCTTGCTGTTCAGGTTCTCCCTCTCCAAGATCGACATTAACTTCTTCTTGGTTGCTGGTCTCTCCACCTTCTACACTGTTGAGAACTGGAGCAATGGTGAAGCTTTCTATTTGGAGCTCATCTTGGTTAACCAAAATACATCTAAACATCTATAAAAAAAAAGTTACGCGATACCATCTTCTCCCCAATCTTATCCCCAACTGTTCTCAACAAGCCAGCAGGTCTGTCCATCACGAAGGTCCCATCCAATAATTTTTAAGGTTTGACCTGTTGAGAATTTTTGATTTCTTGGATACACCTGATAGAGGCCACCCTGATAAATAAGGAAGTCTCTATAGACAGGAATGACAGTGATTACAGGACCATTATTGAAAATTTCTTGTTTGATAGTTTCAAGGGACTTGGACACGCAATAGTCATCAATTTTGTGTTTTTGACAGTTCTCAGTAGTCTTGAGGCACTCTTCTGGAGTTGATGGCTCAGAGTTATACTGAAGGCACTTTTCCTCAACAATTCCATAAATCTTAGCATAGTCCAAGGTTCTTGAAACATATCCGCCCTTGCACTGTCTGTTGATAGCCTTATCACATGCCAATGGCCCTTGCGCAGAAAGTACTGGATAACTAAGAGGGCTTGACTTGCACCATCTGTCAGTAATAGTACTGGTTGTAGCGATACTGTAAGAAGATGAGCAGTTGCCTTGGTTCAGGATAGGTCGGGCGCAATCAGGATATTCCTTTCTGAAATTGAAGCTGTCAGGCACAATTGTGTCCTTGTTTCCAGTGTTGCATAGGTAAAGTTGTTGCTTGTTAGAGGCTTGGGAGTTTAGGATGTTCTTGATATCAATCAGCTTATAGCCTTCGAAGAGTTCGGTATTTCCGACCTTGAAAGAGCTGCCAAGATTGTTGCGCTCATTAATATAGGCCTGGTCATTGACATCAGTGGTTTATACGTTAGGTCCTGTCTTCCACATTGTGTGTACGACGGCACCAACCATGACAACAGCTACGATTCCAAGTACTATGTGATAGGCGTAGCGCTCAAAGAAGCTGACTTGCTTTCGGGATCTCTCCGAAAGGGCCTTCCTTGCTCTTTACTTCATTTCAGGATCAGCTGCATAGGCTGGTGCACCATCTTTCTTGGGAGATTTGGATTGAGCCATTAAGAATTCTTTCTTGCTATTTGTTAGTTAGCTATTATTAAATGAATCTTTAAAATTTGTGATATTTGATTTACCTTGGAACGTGGAATCAACGATATTATTTTCATTCATCAAAAATTTTAAAATAATTAAACTTAGATTTTATTTCTTTAAAAGGCTTTGAATCAAATTTAAAGAAATTAAAAGTAATTTTTTTAGAAATATAAAAGTGCTATAAANTATTGTATTATTTTTTACTTTTTAAAAATCCACAAATTTTGATAATTTTCAACTAACCAACCAATAAATCAAAAATATTTTTGTTAGCTGATTTTCAAAATCAAGCTATTTCATAAAGATTGACTGATGTCTTTGAAAATAATGAACTTGGATTAATCAATTGTAAATGAAAAAAATATTAAAAAATTCAGGATTAGTCTAGAATGTATTATCCCTTAAATTAGATTGAATTAATTAATGAGACAACTATAATAACCCAACAAACTAATTTCTAATAAAAAATGCCACTACGACTCTATGAATGCTATAAGCTGCTGAACATCGAATAGGAATGCACAGATCTGTAAGTACGCACGGCCTATCGTCGCCAGGCAAAGCTTATCCATCCTGACAAAAAGATGATTGAGGATTCAACCTAAAAGTTCAGCAACCTTAATGAAGCCTACAAAAAGATTATCGGCCATCGAAAGCGCCTTAACAAACTCAAGTTTAAAATAATCGATGAGTACGAAAAACAAGATAAATATTGCACAGATAATCTCATGCCAATTTATGATCAGATGGAATAAACCTTTGATACTCACATGAAGAATCTCGATCTCATTCAGTAGAAACTAAACAAGATGAGACGACAATTTAGTACTATCATGCCTGTTAAATGATCACTTAGTCAAGCGGAGATTAGCAGTTCTTTGCTTAAAACGTTACTAAATTAACTCAAAGGAAATTAATTTCAAAAGAGAAGGACATCTATTTGAGAAGCTTTAATTGCTGAGTTGTTCCGATGCTGAAAGAAAAGGATAAGCCCTTTATCCAACGGCTTTATTTTCAGCAGTTGATATGTATTTAATATTTTTTCTTCTATTCTTTTATGTTGGCTTTGAGTGTAAAACTCAAAATAATCATAATTTGGTCTAAGCTAAAACTACTTTTTTGAATTACAAAAGGAAGATTTTATATGTAAAAAAAGAATTATTTAATCAAAAACTAGAAATATGATATATGAATCATGAGTTTGGTTCAAACAATGGAAAAGCAAAGTCAGAAACAGTTTTTAATCAAAAATTCAAAAAAAAAATATGTTATTAAATGAGAAATGATGTATTATGGACAATCAATATGATGGCATATGGATAAGAAGCTGGCCAGATAAGGATCAGCAACATCCTGCTTTCTTTTTTTCTTCAGTTTTTCTGAGAGTTGTTCCAGGTTTTCCTCCTTTTGTGGCCTGGCTTCCTCCAACGTTGGGTCTGCCTTGCACCTTGGACTTGATTTCGTTAGATAGAGTTGTGAAAGCCTTTTCAACATTAACAGCATCCTTGGCAGAAGTTTCCAAAAACTTGATGCCCAAAGATTCAGCCAAAGTCTTTCCTTCCTCAGTCTTGACCTGTCGGTTCGATTCCAGATCGGACTTGTTTCCTACAAGAAGCTTGACAACATTTTCATTGCCGTACTTATCAACTTCTGCTAGCCAGTTTTCGATATCCTTGAAAGATTGTCTATCTGTGATGTCATAGACCAAAATGATTCCGTGAGCACCCTTATAATATGAGGCAGTGATGGTCTTAAATCTTTATTGTCCTGCGGTATCCCAGATCTGAAGTTTGACGGTGCTTCCTCCAGTTTCGAAAGTTCTGATTTTGAAATCTACACCGATGGTGGGCAGGAAGCTACATTAGATGAAGGCTTTACCTTTCAGAGAAGATATTGTCTGAGAATCTCAGCAGGAGACTGGATTTTCCGACTGATGAGTTTCCGATGAGGAGGAGCTTGAATAGATAGTCGTAGTCTTGATTCATCTTTGTTGTAATTTTAAAAACTAATTATAAATGAACTCTATTAAACTGCCGGTATTTATAAGATCAAATCTCACTTTAATAAAGCTTCTAAAACAGTTAGCAGGCAGTCCACATATATCACTTTATTTAATTAAATTTTTACAAACTAACGCTGATTGTATTTCATTTCTTTTTTCTTTTCATTAAACTTACAATAACAATTAAACATTTTATCATTTACTTTTTCCTCGTGAATTCATGAAAAAGGTGAAGCCTGTGATTGCCATCAAATATATGTTGGGAGTTGTACTCCTTCGCCCTTTCTGACGGCCTTTATCCAATAATACATAAAATCTGCCATTATAAACAGATGAATAACTTGGGCTACCATAAACCAATACCCCACATACTCGGGCAAGAGACTTGATGCTTTGTTTCTGTTGGTTTCGTTAAGCTCAGTGTAAGTGTAGATCCAGAAAATGATAGAGAAAATACGGGAAATTGCCTGCGCTGCTATGAAATGCGAAGTGTAAGTTTCGATTTATCCGCCCTAAACTTTAAATTGTTGATTACCTTTTTATTGAACAGGATGAACTGACTCAAAATAGCGATAGTTTCCAAATACTGAGTAAAGGCCCAACCGAAATCAGCCCAGACTGATCGATTGAGATTGGAGTGGAACAAAACTGCGAACACAGCGGCCACAGCCATCAAATAGTAGCTTTTGATGACATCCAAATCTTGATTATAGCTCGAGCGGAATGGCTTCACAATGCAAAATAGAATATAACCTGAAAGCAAAGTGGCCAAGAATTATTGGACTTTGAAAATGAAGTCTCCTGAAGAGTCGAATGGCAAATAGCCCTGAAGCAAGTAAATTCAATTGAGTACCTTGTAGAACAAGAAGAGCACGGTTCTGATAGCAAAGATTAAAGTATAGCAGATGAAAGTCTACTTGGAGAGCCCTCCGACTGAGCGCGATTTGCGGATCTTAATTACGATGAGAGCAAAGCCAAATGTCTGTACTGTTCCAGAGAGTGTGAATATTAAGGAGAATTCGCCGTCACTAAAAAGGAAATAGACTCCCATTATGATCACTGAAAGGACGATCCAGTACGCTGCATCCTATTTTTTAAAAAGAGCCATATCGA
>VOMN01069679.1:0-16437 GCA_014899125.1 Orchestia grillus | reverse complement strand
AATTCTGTGGGTGGTCTTAAACTTTTGCAAATGACTGTAATACTATAGGGTGTTCAGAAAAGACGGGACCCCTGTAATTCCTAAACAAATATTTTATTTTTAAAGTAATAATATAAAATACATACCATTGGAAAAAGAAAATTTGGAAGATTATATATGTATCAAGGTAGGTACCTGAACTAGAGAAAAACTCGTTTACGTAAGTGAACAATTCATTATATGCAATTCTTACAGCCATGCTAAAAGAAAATTTTGTGCAAAATTTTAATCACGCAATTCGCCATCCAAAAAGTAATAAGAAAATGCGTTCAAAACTTGAGGGAAAATGGCAGCATTGAGGAAAAGAAATCGGCCGGAAGGCTAGGGCGACAGTGCACAGGGAGGCTACAACAGTAAATGCAAATCGAAAAGTATCATATGTAACTGTGTCTTTCGCTGAATTTATTCGAGATAAAATATGTTGGCGACTCATTATATTACTTTAATATGTTTCTAATCATGCAAGTGTTACATTCCTTATCTAGTGTGCCGTGCGTTATCCGATGGGAGAATTCAGGTTATTTCAATTACCGAGATTTTTTCTTCATTGCGGCGTACTCTGTATGGGTTCATGAACTTGACGAATATTTCAGGAAATTTACAGATCAGCGGTAGGCTCGATTTGTGAAAGACCTGCTGGCTTCAAACAGTCCACTGGGATTCAAAGATTCTGTCGTTTTTACAGTTGAACTTTGCTAGTGATTCGGAGAATGAAAGAATTGAAAGCACCTGAAATGAAGTATCAAAAAAATTGTGCGAAGAGTAGATTACCCTCCAGACTGAAATTTTATGCTAAATAATGTTACATAACTCGAGCCATTATTCCGTCGGATATGTTCCAAGTTCGAAAGTCCAGGCTTATATCCATGAAGCAGACCGATTAATAAATTCGAATATATTCATCGAGCAAACTTGAAGGTAAAAGCAGGCGGAAGCTGCTGCTGCTGCTACAGAGCGTGCGTGTGTCTCGCTGCGGGAAACGACGGCATGAACAACGACTGGAACAGTGTCGTGAGTCCGACGTGGCCGTGCGAGAGGGTAGGGCTGGGGTGCTGGCAAACGATGAGCTGCCACTGCGTAAATCCGACCATCTTGCATAAAAGGTGCAAGTTGTTCCGCTGGGATTAGTGAAATTATTACTGTTATAATATTTAATTATTCATCGTAGCCGAAATGCCCAATGGAAATTTAGTGCGACGAAACTATGAAGTGGAAAGGCAAAGCACGGGGACGAACCTAAACCAATTCTGTACATTTATGAAAGCGATTGGAAAATTGTGAAAGTAAATAGATGCATGGTATATGAGAGAACTATTGCTGAAACGATAGTTTTATATCGAATCTCACCGAGAAATTTTTGAGAGAATATGCTTGATTGGGTGCGTAAGGCAAGAAGAATGGTTACAAATATAATTTTCCTACTTTGCATTGTTATGGGTTCTTAGGAATAGTCTAATTTTGCTGTAGAAATGAAATTTCCACATTTCGTTCACTAAATTTCATATTTTTTTCGTAATAACTTTTTATTGCTCGTGAAAAACCTCACATGCGCAAGACCATGGAATTTTTTGTTATTGTGTATGAACTTCTTTCTCAACCCATATATAAGCAATGTGAAGCAATGGGAGCAAATTTTCTCTTACTTTGTATTTTTTTCATCTAAAAATGTTTAAAATTTCAGACTCATAGAATATGGCTGAATTTGACATCAAATTGGTGGTGACATTTATGATTCACATGGCATGACGCAAGTATGAGATGGGACTGGTATAGAAAAATATAAGGCCAAGTATTGTGATATGGTCCTCGCATCTTCGTATACTGTGTACTAATTCGACAAGTTTAAATTGATATCGATTTTTTGGTGTGTTTAGCCATTTATTTTCACCCTGAAGGAATGAGATAGTAGAAAATTTAGAGCCCAGAGATCGGGTACGTGTTCTTCGATTCCAAGCCAGAGAAGTCAGTTCGTATCAGTGATACAGAATAGTACATTATGTCGCATGAGATATGCCGTCATTTTGTCGGCATGGCGACTCCGGCTGGAGCGTAGTATTGTCTCCGACGTTGGCAGTCACTTTCAGGGAGAATATTGTGTTTACCAAAAAAGAGGCTCCTCAGATTTTTGCTCCCGGTGTCTGGCTTCTGTGTAACACAAACGTGCGTGAGGCCTTTGATCTGTTCCGGAGTAAATTTATTGTTGAACAGTTTAACTGTGTTTGTTCGACTCTCTCTCGCCTCTGATAGCATAAATGCTCGTCTGACGACACTTGTCTGCCTTAGGGCAAACACCCTGTCTAACTTTCTTTATCTGTTTATCTGTAAAAACGAAAAGTTTGGTCATCTTGGATTTACATATATGCTTCTATGCTTCTTTTACATATATATATATATATATATATATGCTTGGATTTACATATATGCTTCATCTTGGTATATGTTTCTTGCTTCAGCAATAGCATATAACGAAAATTCAAAACTCAACTCTGAGTAATTCAATGATGTTCTTTTCATCGTATCGTAGCTACGGCTCATCGGGGCTAAAGTAAATGCATTATTTTCTGTGGCTGTGGATGTTTGTTAGAAAATAAAGAAGAATCATATTGGATGCTCAAACGTGTGACTTTGAAGTAGGGCATGAACGGGTGGCGGGTGGTACATTCAGAATAAAAAAATTACGAAGCTGCCTCATGAACACCAAATCCTGCTTATGCTGGGTACAGCGGAACTAAATTTTGTGGTAGAGTGTACACTTGATAATATTTTCAGTTTATGAAAATTTTATTCTTTTCATGAGAAAATTAACAGGTTAGAGTGAATAAAAAAAATAGTTTATTCCAAACTCGGTCACATACAAATAGTATAGTATCGTGGATACGAAATGTTATACAAATTGAGGGTCCGCAGTGTGAGCTTCTAGTGTTTGGGAACGCTCCTACCATTCGTATCTAACAAATGTGAAAAGTAACTCTAGAACACTATAAAAAGTAGCCAAGAATTGAAAAGACCAGTTTAATTATAACTATATTTTATGATTAAAAAATGATCCAACGAGTCACTGGGAGTCATTAGTAATTATTTATATTTTTGACCGCCCAACCAAGTGCAGGTATCGCTGCCAGACAGTTAATTGTGGTCGAGGGGACGAAAACGTCGCCCTGGACAAGCGATGGTGTTGTGTAAGGGTGCCCGCACACCAAAAGCGTTAAAGCGAGAGTNGCCATTTTCTCGCTTTAACGCTTTTGGTGTGCGGGCACCCTAAGTGTAAGCTATCAACGCGAGAGTGGACGGATCGGGCAAAATAACATTTTCTAAATTTCACGTCACTATAATCATATTGAAAAATACTTATTCTAAATGGCTTAGGGAATATTATTCCCACTGTAATTCATCTGCTCAACAATGAAGCATCAGTTTTGTGCCGATAAGAGCATTTTATTTCATTTTGGTCATTTGGGCGGACGGTTCAAATACCCGTCCTTCCTTCGAGCGGCAGAAAGCATTGCAGCGTACAGCATTCTCTGTAGGCGATGACGTCACACGAAAGAACTGCTGCCTGAGATGATGGCGTACGGAGAAAGTTGCACTAGTTCTCATACGTCAACAGTAATTTAAAACTCTCTTCAAGTGGTACCAGTGTAGTTTTTAAAGAAATAATATTCAAATTATTTTTTTGTGATTTATGCGCGAAGTATGGGATATGGTCGGTATAAGCGGTTATTTTGTAACATTACATTGTACATTGCACCTATCGTTTATTTTGTAATTCCCGAAAGTGTCGGCTTTTCGTACGATCATAGTGAAAATCGAACTCCTATTTGGCATTCCACCGTGCGTAATTTCTGTGATAGTCACTGATGGTAATTTTCTTCACAGCCATTTTCTAAGACATTCTGAGAAGAGTTTGAAGAAACAATTCGAGCGTACACTCTTGTATGTGGATGGTTCTCTGTAATATAATGTTTATTGAAAAATATGAAATCGGTTTATGTTAAAATCTCATTTAAATACATTAATTTAGTATAAAATTTTACCGTCTATAAGTAATTTAAATAACAGAGTGGTAAAGTTGTGCATGGAGATTCAGGTAGCCAATTCTAATGGAATTTTATTAAAAGAAACATGTGACGCATTGCAGTATGTATGTATGGTATATTTCAGTTTGTTTTTACTTCTTTTAGCTATGTTATATAGTAAATGAAATAAATATGTTTGTTACGGGTAATTTTTAATTTGACACTACGAATGAAGTATGTAACTTAATTGATATAAAGAGTTAAGTGTAACTTAAGATGCACCATCAAATGTAACTTAAGTGATATAAATTATTATGTAAATATATTTTGGTAAATTTTTTTAGGCATGAGATGAATGTAGAACCAACTTGGAAAAATGGCATTCTGGGCGCTTTCTTCACACCAGTTTCTGTGAACGAAAAATATTTTATTTGCTGAGTTGCATGTTTATTTTTTTCTATTGCAAGGTGATAATATTCAAGGACTCTCCGTGATATTGCACTGGTTGGAGATAGTTCTATTCATGTGTTAATTTATGAAGTATTTATATCTTTTCAAATATTGAACCAATAAAGTCATGATTTACATTTTCTCAAACTTTCTTTTGAGAGGTAAGCGTAATGACTGTAGTGGTGAGCAAAGATGACATACTGATGGTGGGTATAAGTCGTTGCTGAACTCGTTAAATATTCAGTGCGATGTTTTTTGATATTGTCGCAGTTTCATCATATCCGTCCAGAACTGGCTTATTGTGGTGTTTATAGTGGCTGCGAGTGTAAAGATCAAGCTTTTTAACACTTTGCATAAGTCCAAATTAGACGGTCTTCTGGTCAGGGGAAAATGGCGACCGATAAATCTTGGGTAACCACTTGAATATCAAGACTTGGGTAACCATTTGAATGTAAAGACTTGAAAAACCTTTGAATATCAAGACTTGAGGAACCTTTGAACATCAAGACTTGGGGACCCATTTGAATATCAAGACTTGAAGAACCTTTAAATATCTAGACTTGAGGAACCTTTGAATACTAAGACTTGGGGAACCATTTGAATATCAAGACTTTAAGAACCTTTAAATATGTAGACTTGAGGAACCTTTGAATATCAAGACTTGGGGACCCATTTGCATATCAAGACTTGAAGAACCTTTGAATATCAAGACTTGGGGAACCATTTGAATATCAAAACTTGGGGAACCATTTGAATATCAAGACTTGGGGAATTATTCGAATATCATGACTTGGGGAACCATTTGAATATCAAGACTTTGGGAACCATTTAACTATCAAGACGGGGAACTATTCAAATATCAAGACTTGGGGAATTAGTCTGATATTATGCTTGATGGTAACGTTTAACATGCACTTAGATAATCGGTGGTTTTAATTGACTATTATTTCGTTTCCTGGAATTATGAAGTTGAAAAATTTATCGAAAAAAATGTCCGAACATGCAAATATTTATAATAATTCACACCTTCCACTACACACTTCTCTTGTTGTTTTTTCACGATATTCCGGCATTTTTAATGCTAAGCATAATACTCGTTTAGTTCATTTAAAAACGATTCTGTAACTCGGCGTATCACAGAAATTAGGAAACAATAAAAATTTGATTTATCGTTTGCTTCTAGTCACGTACACCGCTGTGTATGCCCATCCTAGAGGGTCTATATCCTTCCTTTGGGCAGATATTTGTGATTTCTTGAAATTTTGATGGGGTAATTTTAAGAATTTTAGGAATCCCAGTCTTCGCATTTCCCTCTAAAGCTTACCGTAAAGCCTTACTCTTCTATTATAAATGTGATGACCTGGGTGATAACTTGCTTCTGAACCCTTCTTATTCGTTAACTTTGACAACAGTAGATATGTCCATATAATTGTACCATCCCCAAAATAATGCCATTAACATCGACTTTCTTTTGAAGACTTACGTGTTGTTTCCCAAGTCTTCTGTCATGTAAAGTTTTTCATTTCATTTGCGTTTATTATTGCGGCTTTCACAGTCGCCATTATTGTACATCAGAAACTTTGAAGGATTCAGTAAAAGGAGGTTCCGTGGTGGTCAAAGTTTAAAAAACTTTGTTCTATCTAATCTTTAAATTACGCTGTCTCTTACATCAATTACCTCTACCTTGGTGCCATATGTAATGCTCTTCAATAAAAGTAATCTCAACACACACGACATGTACCAGCTCCATGTGGGTAACCCCATCGAGATTCATTAGAAGCGACGGAGCCATCGTATTTTCTGGCCGTGAATCGTGCTTTAGAAATCCAACTTTTATATTGCTTCGTTTCATGGGTAGGTAAGCGAAATAACGTTCGAAATCAGCGCGTACGAGTCAGGCGGAAGCTTTGATGGAAGTCGTACAAGTCGCCGTTATGAGGTGCGGTGCATGGCAGCCGAGAGCAGTTATCACTCTCAGCCATCAACTACGGCTGAACCGATGACTACCGAAGTAATAATAAACGAGGATGATCACGGAAGCAACTATGAAGTGGGGTAAGGGGCTCACATGAGCCCAGTTTGCTGCTGTTAGAAAGTGGGCTGGTTCGAGTGAAACCTGAACTACTGACGCTTCTTCTCGTCTTGAAGAAACTTGCTTGTAGCAATAACATATAAAAATAGAGATAACATATTGTCCAGAAATATTATATCATCCACGCGTATCGAAATTAACGTTAACCGCAATCAATTTTGAAAAAACTTGAGTTTAAACGGAACAGCACCGCCGCAAGTTGTGCATTTGTGCTCCATACAATTTAGTAGTTAGGAAGGGTCGCATCATTGGGTTACTGACAGTGCCATTACGTATACCACAAGCCTATAACCATAATTTGCCTATAATGGCCTGTAATCCTAATTTGTCGTATCTTTGTAAGTAAACTAAATGAAAGAAATTCTTGCTAGAACTTTGTTCTTGTTGTCAGGTCAATGAATTTTTGAAATTTGCCGTTTTTCATAATACCAGTAATATATATAATACGAGTACAACACTTGAACAAAGTTTCATAGAAATAGTGGGTTGCTATTGTTTTGAAATAAAATAAGCTTAGAAACATGGAACAGAAATCACATGAACTTAGGTGACCGAAGCTAGTGATGGCATGGAGAAACGACTCGCTACATGGGATGAGCGTGCGCTGTCACACATGTGTAATAAAATACATGAGGATAATGATCTATATCAATTGAACTGCTTATACAAGTGGGTTGAGATTTGTGGCCATATTCCTGTGATTTCGAGCGCGCTAAACTGTACCCATGAGGAATGAATGGTAAACAAACTTGGTCCAGCATTTCGACTCAATTTCTGGTTTTCGAAATGGAAATGGAATTCCATTTACAATTCTTAAACCTTAAACCTTAAATCCTTCTCGGCAAAGACGGGGAAATTCTTTTTTACCTGACTTTTTTACATTTCTTCCGGAAAACTCGTCAAATCTCTAATTGAACAAAAAAGTCTGAAACGAGTTAATCAGTCCTTCCTCGAACTCCCTGTTATGAAATGACCATTTCCGAGTGCAATCATTTGGTGCAAATTATATGTACAGGGGAATTTTCTGCCCATTAAAAATCTTCTTCGGGTAAGAGTTTATCTATTTTTACTTAGCAAGGCTAGTAATTTTCTTTCTATTTCGTGTGATTCTTCACGTGAACTTGGTTTTCCATGACCTTGTGAATTCTGAGGCTCTAATCTCGGCTATATGGCCCATTTGCCTGATCTGTGTTGGCCATTAGCTCTCATTGTCAATTAATGGACAAACAGACCTCGTCGCGCCCTAAGCTGTGTCCCCGCCAAATTTCCGTGCACAACGGAACGACGAAGAGCGGTGCCAAATTCTGTGTCGGTATGCAGGCTCTCTGCTTCATAACGCAGGTTCTCTACTTCATAATGCAGGTTCTCTACTTCATAATGCAGGTTCTCTTCTTCATAATGCAGGTTCTCTACTTCATAACACAGGTTCTCTACTTCATAATGCAGGTTCTCTACTTCATAACACAGGTTCTCTACTTTAAAGCAGGTTCTCTACTTCATAACACAGGTTCTCTACTATATAACGCAGGTTCTCTACTTTAACCACACAGATTCTTTACTTTTTCAGTAAGATTCTCTTCTATATTTCTAAGATTCGTTACTTCATCACCCAGGCTCTGTAGTTAATTACCAAGATTCCCACGTATAAACTTAGTAAAATACAGGCTTTTTACGTTCGTTTGCACAGTCATATAGAATTCAATACTTTTAAAATAATTTGTCTTAACAAAAGTCAGTATTAGGCTGCAGCAATGTTTGTAATATTTCGCAATTATCAAGAAATGTTAAACTATTGTTATTTTAATGCACGAGACACTCTATACCTAAATCGTTGATATTTTATGCTATATATTTAATAATACGCGAAGCTTTATGTTCTCATTTGCTGATCTGTCTTTAAATGTGACTTTTGATTTTGCCACATAAGACGACGAATTCAGCAAACTTTTACTAGAGTTTTTAAGCTTTGTCGATCGTTCGTTACATCTCAGTTGGCGATCAGCTCCCAAATTAAAAATCGAAGGCTTATACATTAATATGATCTACTTTTTTGATTGCAGCATTTTATTCATACTTGGTAGTTACTGCCCAGCGGCTTATTTTATCGTGTGTCACGAGTTCCACTTGCTTTCGAATAAATGATCTTTTCTTTCTTGTACCGCTCAATCGTGAACTCGCATCACACCGCTAACACTCTAATGTGTTTTGAAAGAAGTAGATGACTCAAATTCTTAGAAGTTCCGACGTACTGCATCTGTAACTTAATTATGGACGTTTTATTCTGTGTAATTGATAACAGGCTCAACTTTATGTCACCAATTCATAGTCTATCTTCTGTATTAGAGAATCAAGCTTGTAGTGGGCCATCTATCGACTGTAATTTTGGAATTTAAGAAATACGTTGAAAGAATCACACTATGATTTCGATTAATATATACCTTTTCAGGTCTTAGCATCACTTCATGCTGAGCGACTGTGATTTAATGTGATTTAAAAGTTTCAGCTCGATTTTGACATGCTATTTTGAAGTTGTTATGTTACTTATCGCACTTAGGAGTACCTACTTGACTACTCCATTTAATTCTAAGGCTACCGTTTAACTGTTCGAAAATTCCGTTCGCACTATGCTCTGTATGTGACTGATTTCAAATTCAAAAATTCTAAATGATTCTTATTTTCTTGTTTTCTTCGTTTCATTTTTTCCTTCTTACTCAGATTCTTCTCTTGATCAGCAAGACTCTATGCTTTATTTTCCAGGTGCTATTATATTAGCCAGGTTCTTTAATTGATTACCCAGATTTATTACTTTATCACACATGTTCTTCACTTTATTATTCATATTATTCTCCTCAAAGGACGAATGATGGGCAATAGGGTTAGGTAAGTTCCGTATGTCTAACCTATGCTACGGGTACTGGTAACCCCACAGGGATAATGTTAAAAGTTACCTTAGCTCTAGCTAAGCCTTCGGGACTTTTATCTTTCATGCCCACTTTCAATCTTTCCATTTTCATGTCTTCTTCGCTGATTATTATTCTTTAACTTTTTTCTCTCCTTTTTCAAGTTGTTGTTTCTGAGAGCAGGGATCCTGTGTGGGAGCACACCTGTGCATAGATTCTACATTCTCGAAAGTTCGTGCTAAATGCTCCCTGCTTTTGCTTTCTTTGTATCACATTTCATGTGGATAGGGAGCTTTAAACTGACCAATAATCTAATGTACCCATATTCTCTACTGTTTTCTGAGATTCTTAACTTCATTTCCCTGATTTTTCCTGTACTTTGATGCACTTGAACTCTAAGCATCGCAACTTAATGTTTTGCATCAAAGGGTGTTAAAAAATTGTGAGAAAATTCCAAGAAACATGGGTATACTCATTTGCCCTGGCGCTCTAAATTCAGAATCTAGTATACGTATTAATTTTAACGATTCCAAGGCTTCTTGTATACTTTGTTTCTGTTATGAACATAACGTTATCATAGTTACATGATCCTGATGTTCACTGCCAGTTGTGCGCTCCACGTCAGCCAGGAAATCGATCGTCCAGTCCGCTCTACGCCTGTTCTTGACAAGTCAACTCGTGTTGATGCTTGTTGAAGCTCTCGCGCTTCATCTAAGGGCAGAGTTAGGTGTGCGAGTTCCGCATGAGATGTTGTCGAGGTAGAACTCGATTTTTTTCAAAATTTGCATTTGGCAGTGAACGTCGTTCCTTTTTCAAGGGGTTGTTGTTTTCTTTTGTTTTTTCGTTTTTCCACTGTGTTTTAAGTGAGCTAATGTTTTTCTCTCTCACTAATTGAGGGAAAGCAACTACACTAGAACAGTTGCATAATGTTTGATACAATACTTTCATACTAACATATTACGGAATATTTACTGGGAATGAGCAACTTTCCTAGACAATTTCCCCTTTACTTCGTTGTAATGCAGGATGACCCAAAAAAAGTAACTGAACACGTACGTGAATCTACTATACTTTTTGCATGCATAAGGTAGTGTGTCCAGTATTTTCCAGACATGTAAGTTACATTGCCGCTGTAGAAAATATATTATCTTATACAAGCAAGTGGTGTAGTTGCTACCGTGGCTAAGTTCGATTAGCTTCTTTTATGGGTCACCATGTATGATATTATTCATGAAGTTGTAGATTTTTCAACTTATACTCTTTTGTAATTTTAGATCATTTGTAATCACCGGCAAGAACGACATCTGTCAGGCGCCGTGAGTTCCGTGTGATCATGGCGAGGTCATCTTGTTCACGCGTGTTTCTACGCCATCTGTAGATATTTCGTGCTCATTTTGTCGATTAGAAAATGACGTAAATGACAAGGCTGTGGACCAAACCTGTGTACTAATATTTTCAGTTTGTAGTGGAGAGATGTGAAATTATGTTCATGTTCAAATATGGAATAGATACACCCTCTTACTTTAAAATTAGCTGGCCGTGAGACAAAACCTTAACCCATTAATGCATAAAGTTTATTGCTCAGTATATTTTGTTAATTTTTTAGAAGCTAGTAGTTAGTAGGTCATTTGCACGAGAAATAATGTTTAAAGGAAATATATTCTCCAATTACTGAAATAAAAGCGATTCCGTAAAGGGTACGGGTAGAATTGATGCTGTACTAAGAATATACTGATTATTAAAAGATCAATTAATTTTATATCACTTCCACAATTCTTCGATAAGTTAATTTAGTAGATGTAGAGGCAATGTACACTACCCGGCCAAAAAGTTTGTCGCACAGTGAAGAATTATTCGGCATGTAATCTAAAAGATTTTGTGCACAATCTAAACAAATATTTCTCATAAGTACAAGCAAACGCTCAGAAATATCTTCCAGCGACAAAAAGAAGATGTGTTGAGGTTCGCAACTCTCTTTCCAGTTGGTCCTACAAATTTTCGATAAGGATAAAATAAGAAACGGTACAAGCCATTCCATGGGAAAAAATGAACCTTCGTGATCCGAGAATCAATCTTGCATTACATGTAGACCGTGGATGCGAGCGTAGTCGTTTTGAAAAGCATCAGAACTATCAGAAAATGAAATTCCGTAATCGGGTGTGTATCTGGTCTCCTAGGATGTTCAAAGTAATCTTTAGAGTTCATTTTGTTGCTGTGCAAGATTGTTGAGCCTTATCTCGACCATGTGAAATACCCCCTGATGTAGTGGTACTGACTTCAAATAAGACTAAACGTAAATATTGTTACCATATTCTATTCCTCCAAATGTGTTATGAGGAAACCGGTAACAAACTGTTTCACTTATATCTTCATTTTACTAGGGTGCGACAAACTTTTTGGCCGGTAGTGTATAATTAATGAAACATCTATTGTCATTTTCTTCTGTTAACGTTGTCCTTACTCGGGATTATTACCATCATGTGTGCATGAAAATAATGTGGTTAAACTTGTACATGTGGGCAGGATGTTAACTCCTTTTGATAGACTGAGTAAAATTGCGAAGAATAAGACTATCTCGGAGTGGCTCTTTCAGGGACCTACAGGTGTTTAATTAACTCTTTTCTATTTTGTGTCGAGCTGCTTGAGTTGGGTGTCACATTCTAAACTGTGCGCAAAAGCATGTCGTCTGGTAACTTAAACGTAAGTGTTCTGTAATAATTTTGTGTTATTATTTCACACTGAAACCACATTGATGACTGAAATATTATGTTCTTATAACGCCAAGAAAACCTTTTGGAAGTTCCTGCGCCAGGAAAAGCTTTTGGAAGTTTGGAGAGACAGCGCTGGGTCTCGTCGCGAGAGTGCGGTCGCTGTTGCTAAAACCTGTTCATTTTCAGGTCCCGCGTCATGCTTGCTACCCTCAGTGAGGGGAGAGGAGCGAGTGACGATCGACCTCAGTGAGTCCAGAGTATTATGCATTTTTTGCCTATTTTTGCATTGGTCTTCAAGCTCATGGTTACTCTTAATTTAACACGTTTCCTGGGATGCGACCCGCCTGTGGGTCATTTCACCCCTGGAAAAATAACATCGTTGCAGGAAACGTGTTAATCTGCTGAAGGTGTTGCTGTAACATGCTGTCTAAGTGTACGTTCTGATCACTCTTATAAGAGGAATCAGCGCCATATGAGCGCCGTTCATGTAGCTAAACTCAATTTAGTCTGAGGAAAGCTTGTCCATTTCATCTATTAGCCAGCTTTTACCTCTTGCGAATTTACGCGCAGTTTGATGCATGTTCGATAGCCAAAAAGATTGAATTGACAAGTTATTCCTTGACTTTTAAAGCTCACTCATCCCACATCAAAAGAAGCATGGTACAGCAGCGCCCTCTTCATGCCTGTGAGGCAAGATTTGTTCGACACTGCTCTAAAATATGGTCGAAGCTCGCCCTCGCATATCAATTGCTATTCTGCAACACACTTGCATGAAAAGTTCACACGAGTTGAGTCGAACAACTCCGTACAGTCAGGTTTTATGCTTTGTGCAGCATAAAACCAGTGCTTCTTTTTCCTTGCACTTTTGAGCGAATGCTTTATGTGTGCTACTTTGAAGCTAACAATTCGTTTTTCAACATTCCTTCGTTGGTAATTGCGAAGAAATTGCGTAACAGTTTGCTTGTCGGCACTCATCGGTAACTCCGCTTCAAGGTTCAGATGCATGCACGTAGCTGAGCCGAACTCCTGTTTTCTCTCCCTTTGCTTTGTCGATGCCGAAGTAAGTCTTGAAGTTTTTTTCACTTGTTTATATTTTATATTTTTAAGACTGAATTGAGATAATCCTGTCGCGGTAATCGACGGATTCATTTGTAAAAACGTCAGCGTTCTCCTCACGCCTCCTACAACACTTTGGTACTTTTGAAGTTTTTATTCAAGCACTTTCAAGATCTTCGATTAAATTTCGTGATGCAGGACACGTGGCTAGTATTTTAGTATTTATGCTGCTAAAAACTTCAACTCCCGTATGACTTTCTAGAGTTCCGTTTCTGTTAATTTTACTATAGCGTAAAAAATTTGACTGTTTTTGGTGTACTGTTTTTCACTGAATCACAATGGATTTCGAGTTTTTTAATTTCTATTTATTTTTTTTTAAGAATGCGTAGACTTGACGCTCTATCTTCGTACCTCTTCTAACCTGCTCATTTGTAGGACATGGATACATATATAGTAGCTCGGTAACGAATATATTCGCGTAGTTTTGCAGTTGTAAAGACGTCCCTAGAACGTTGATATGATATTCAATTCAGTAATATTTGTCTTGAATTTTCCATTTCGTTGTGTTATCGTCGATGCCTTGGACACTTGACACGTGGCCCTAGCGTCTTCGACAGCAGATACACGGCTTACAATGGCGTCATTCAGAGTCAGGGTTTCCACGTCCAGTTTACTGCTGCCTTCGTGTTTCGGACGAGCTGCGTTGCTGCGAGAATGCAGTAAGACTGTCAGTGCAAGCTGTAGACGCAATTACTCTCGCTTGACTGGCGACTGTGTCGAGCTGTGAGGCTCAAGGTTTGATTATTCCGTCCCTGCACATTAACATTTTTTGTAAATACTGTTGTAAGCTTACATGTACATACGTATTTTTTTGTTTTCGAAGTGCACTTTTTTTGATGTATGTGTGAACATGAACGTCATTTTGCTGTGTAAATTGATGATGCAAGTGATAAAAAAGAAATATGTGAGAAATTACTGATTTGAGGGCTTTAAGCCTGCTCTATGATATTGAAGTACCTAGAATAAGAAATATAAAAGGATGTATTAATCACGGATACGCTTGAGAAATGAGATCTATTGAAAAAGTTTTACTCTAATTTATGGCTTGTCTTTTTCTTGGAAGTATGCACTCACCGACAAAAAGTGATTAATTTTATATGTACGTGGACTAGGAAGAACGTAGATCAAATTTTTTCCGGGCTATTATTATCATGTAATTACTCTTGATAATTTTGAGTATTGATATGCCGGCATGATGTTATCACGAGCCGAAATGCTCGAATGGGTAAGAAATTGACCTGCCCAATCTCTTTAACGAGCGGGCTCTGCAAGACATGTCTCAGAGGCTCGATCAGTGGAACCAATACACCGGACAACTTAGCTTGTACAACTTGAGCAAAGTTCCACTTCAATGCTAGAATTCTCATGTGTAACCACCTCATAAGTTTAGTTTCCTTAATTTATTGCCCTTTATTCGTATCGCATTTGAGTTTCAAAAACGAATGAAACAAAATAATGTATTTGACCTTCATTGATAACCTTTACTTGTGATGACTATTCGTTGTACAAAAACTGCAAAAAATTTTACAGCGACACTCATTTAATAATGTTTATTTTTTCGATATTATCGACAAAAAATTTACAGGTACGTCAAAAATTGGAAAAAGCAAGTCCAATTGGTCTATGGTAAATGACATTGATTAAAATTTGCTACTCTATTTGAACCGTTCTAAAATTTGATTGCACTCCTATGATCATTTCAATCATTTCTAGTCGAGAAATAAACTATTTAAACCGTTTTAAAATTTGGATGCACTCCTATGATCATTTCAGTCGTTTCTAGTTGAGAAATATTCTCCATTTAAATCGTTCTAAAATTTGATTGCACTCTTATGATCATTTCAATCATTCCTAGTCGAGAAAATCACGAGGTCGACGCTGCATCGAAGCGGCTCCGTATACTGAACTTAAAACACTCAGCCTAGTTTTCTTGGAACATGGTATTCATTTTAGATCATAAATATTCAAGTGGTTCATGCACTTGCAGTTTCTTGTGGGAAAGCTACTCCGGCTTCAAGTTTCTTTTTGAGAATAAAAGCGCTTTGCATTCAATTTTCTTTGAGTGTCAAACCAAAAAAATGAAAATGTTTCAAAAAATTGCATCGCAGCACGACGATAATGGAAAATGGTATCGGAGCCGGAAAGAACATTTTGAACACTGAATTATGTTAGGCATGCAGCCAAATTGACTACCGAGTTTGACTCGCATTATTTGCAATATTATCTACTAGGTACTTCATTATTCTAAAAGATTCACTCGCATTCGATTTGAATTCGAGCAATTTTGCTCCAAGCTTAACAACAATGTGAACTAGCGCTTCCCTCACGTCCGAACTGGAAAGTCCCGTTGCACCAAACGTTGGCCGGTTTGTAACGGGCTGCTCTACGTCAGACTGTCAAGTTATGTAGTTCTCGTACAGGTGTTTTCAATCCGAGTCATGGCTGGAAACTCGACGTTTTTAATGCGAGTCGTGGCTGGAAACTCGACGTTTTTAATGCGAGTCGTGGCTGGAAACTCGATGTTTTCAATGCGAGTCATGGCTGGAGACTCGACGTTTAGGAGCTTGAACCGATCAGCTATGGGAATTTCTTCATTGTCTTCGTTTTTCGTTTTTTTACCGAAAGGCTTCATGCGTGACGCAGGCTCCGCTTTACCACCTTATTCCCTTTGATGAATTAAACATATATATATATACGTCCAATTGGCTTTAGAGAAAATAAGTTAATCAAAGTATTGCATTCATTTATAGTTTGATGTAGAAGGTGCAGAGGTTTGAAAGGGATTAGCAATTTTTGAACTGAAAGTAAGGGTAATCTGAACTCCAGGCAGCCTTACAACAGCTCCCTCACTGCTATATCGTTTAATTTGAGAAAACTGGTTGATGTATTTGTGAATAGAAGTGCGATTATCTTAGTGATAGCTATTGCTATTAATGGTGAGTCTGAAACGTCTCGAGCTTCGGAGCAGAGAAACTTCCACAAAAATTTATGTAAAAAATTAATTTATCATGAATAGGGTCCGCCGAAATGATCTAAAAAATACCATAGCAGTAGAAAATTGTCCGCAGAAATTTTTCTACACCTTTTTAATTTCTATTTAAAATAAGTCAAGT
>VOMN01069662.1:51548-67036 GCA_014899125.1 Orchestia grillus | reverse complement strand
AGTCTGCCGGATGCTCCTGCATATTAAATGCGCACAGCGCTTGTATTCCCTATGACCAGTAGAAATTTTCACATAGCGTACAGCGTAGAAATTCCTTGCAGTAAAATTCGTCCCTCACTAACTGGGAATTATATATTCTATTACTTGTCATAAAGAACTTTGGGAAATTGTAAGTTATTTCTCACGACGTGTGGGGGAACCCGACCCGGGGTTCAGTAGGCGTAATCCGGGTCGGTTTTCCTATCTCTTGAGCAAAATGATCCAGCACTTGCTTCTCGCACAGACTCGGTCATTCGTATCTCTACGTCTTACCACTTCAAGCAACCACCCCTCCCCCTCTTCCCTACTGGCCTCTTTTGAAGTTCTCCCTAGCGTACTCGAGATTTCTCGCTTCCCGTGTCGAAGCCACTAACTAAATACACCACACACGAACTCAATCAACCACACTATCACGCACCACGAAGAACATTTTTCAGTCGGAATCAGATCCGAATCTTCACGACGCAAATACATGAGTTAAGTTATACGTCTAGACCCCTGTGTTTCTCTATTTATCCTGACCAAAATGAACGTAAAACAACCACTTTGAACCCCAGCTTAAAACTTCCAAGCTCAAATCACCAGAACAAAATTTTGTAAACCAATTTCTTTCTAGTCGATCTGTTATGTTGCATAACAGGTCATACATGTTGCACATTTTCCTCGAAGTCTCTACTGGACCATTTTTTTGTTTTAACTCCCTCAGCACAAATGTCGAAGATGTAACCTTAGGTCTTCCCTTTCAAGGGTTATTTTTTACAATTTTATTGTAATGCAAGTGATAAAATGGCTCTGATAAATTGGAACAAGAATCTTTAGTAAATTTAGACTAGTGTACTAAAATTTGAACGTTTTAAAATGGATAAAAATCACTTTTAATTCACATTAAAAAAATCAGATATTATTCATACATCGACCTAATATTTATGGTAGGTATCTTGTAACTTTGAAGTAAAAAACCAACCACCAAAATATAATTATCGTTTAACAGGGTTAGCTATTTTTACAGTAGAGTTTTCACTCTGCTGTGCTATCTTTTAACGCTACATCCAAGGCGAAAATGTAACATGCAAAAAACGTAGCGTGCAAAATCTTATGCACTGTTTGCGAAACTTTATTTTTTTGAACTTAATTGTAGGAACTTGTGATAATTTATCTTAAATCAATTATATTTGTTGTACACGATTCACGCTGTGATTCCATGGCACACGGGTTACCGTGATGGGCTCACAGCTGGGAGTCAAGGACTCGACTACTGGCTGAGGCAACTGATTTTCACGGAGCCACGGAGTGCTGCCCTTCGTATCAGAACCTTATGTGTACATCACATTTCTCACACGTCAATAATTGTAAGGTAATGAAAACTCAACGATGTACTGTACGTAAACTGTGTTGGAATAGTAGTAGTATTAGTAGTAGAAGTAGTAGTAGTAGTAGTAAAGATAGCCGCGATATTATTAACATATAATCTTTCGCACCGAAAGAGAAAGGACCATCAAGTATGGACTTAAGAGAATGGGAAATCTGTGCACAAGTTGTGTTTCCACACAAGATCCCATGCACATAGAAGCAGAAAGTTAAGAAGGAAGAGGAAGAAATGATAAGTAATTGTCAACGACGAAAGCATGAAACTGGAGAAACGCAAAGTGGACACGAAAGATAGAAGTCCCGAAGGCCTGGTAAAGCTGAGCTAACCTAAAAATGCCCCCTTTGGGATTCTAGTCCACATATCATAAGAACGGCACACCTAATTAAGCTAACCCTATTACCATGGCCTATCCTATGCCTCCTGATGGGTTGTGTTGGAATAAATAAAGGTCTTTTTATCATTTTAAATTCAGTGTACGTAAATTTGTTTCTTAGTATATAGTGTAGAAATTGGGTGTGTGTGTCATAGTTATTCGGCTGAATGGAATACGTGCTTAATAGATCTTAAATTCAGGCATTGTAAGTCGTTGCAAATTTTTTCTAACTTCAAGATTAAACGCCGTTGCTTTAAGAGTGATTTCTCTTTACATGCATATCTCAAAATTTAAATATAAATTAAAGCTATTATCTAAAAGTAGAAAAAAAAACATTTAGCCCTTTGATTAGTCTACGTTATCAGGTTGTAACGAGAGTGCTGCACGTTTTTCAAAGTTGGGAAAATTTAAGAAAAATCAAGAAATGTATTTGATAGTCTTCAATCAATCAATTTACATAAGTACCTCTTTTCATTGATACCTTTCCGTCTGCCTGCTAACTTCTGATGCTTTTTCCATAAAAAGCGCTTAAGTTTGATCCGAGAAAAGGTTACATGATTTTAACCTCATCTCTTGAAGTGAGCCTAAGAAGATCAAAATAATTGTGAAAGTTTCATAACACGTTGACTCCGATTCTCCACACAGGTAAAATTACCTGTCGACAAATATCTCTACTGTGAATTTAAAAATAAAGGATTTTGGTTTCACAAATTTGGTTACTCTATTAATTTTCTTTCTAATCTGAACTAGCTTATTCGATTGATGAACACAAATTTGAAGAAAACTCAAAAATTTGTATTTATACATGATAGTGCTTTGGTTACATTAGGTTAGGTTAGATGATCGCGTGTACCTTATATGACCCACTTCGGAGTCAACGTGTTAAAAAATGATAATTTGATGGAACAAGGCCAGGAGAATAAGGTATTTGGGTGAGACAAATTTCCTAACCTTACTCTTCGAAGAGATGGGCAGTTACTTTTGCAGTATGGGGTCTGGCGTTATAGTGCAGAAACACTTAATTCCTGTTCATAAATATAGGCTGTTTTTAGTGTTAAACTGTTGATAAGTGTAGTAGCAGTTGCCGATACACTTCACCTGTTATGGTTTGATGTTACCTAACAGCTCATCTATTCTAATGAGACCCTTGGCTTGTTTGTAGATTCATTTCGCGTCCGCATCTTAGGGGATTAGACAGGAAAAAATTCCTGGGTCCAGATTGTCGGGTACATTTAATTTCTATTATTTCACATGAGAAATACTGTAAATAAGAGGGCATCTCAAGGAACTAACACCATTTGTCCCGTCAGTTTTGGCGAGATGCGTGTTAACTAGCAGGGGAAAATTTACTTCACGTCCCACTCAACAGAACCTCATCGGGTGTCAGCCATTCCGAAGTTGCAAGACAAGCGTGGCATCACAGTCCAGCTATTGCTGTTTGCACTTAACATTATTTCATAGGATCCACTTTTCATCTCCAGTAATGATTAAGCCTAGAAAAGGTGTTTAAAGTCAACGCGAACGCATTGGGACAAAGCAATCTACACGTTTAAGATTCTTGTGTCACAATTCAAGGGGTCCCCTTTTCCAGCCTTTAAGATCTTACCAAGCCAATTCATTTCATGACAGACAGTCATATGACTGATGTTAAACTATCAGCTCAGTTCCTTCGTGGTAATGATGAAATTTCTAGCAACAAAAGCTGACAATTTTTCAGAAACAAGCCCCTTATGGGTTCCAGCTCTTGGTTCGTCCAGTAGACCGAAGCCTTCGTTTTTGCGACCTGGAAAACCAAATTCTGCACGTGGCTTCACTCATTACATCGCATCCAATTATTCACATGCTTCTTCTGTACAATCTTGCTGCTGAACTTGCTGTTTTCCCATTCAGAAATTCACAGGGTAAAACATGCCTTACATGCTTGCAGCCTGAATAATACATTTAGCCGATAATATTTTTTTAAACAAAGCTGTTGTACAATCTGGAAAATTAAAGAAAATTTCATTTCTAGAGATGCAAAAATGTGATCATAAAATAGAATTTTATATTCGTGTTTTGAAACTGTGTTAAAAAATGCGCTCAGAACTTTCATTACAACCTGTTGTAAAAAAAATTGAGTGTTTATTTGTATAAATTATAATTATTTAAAATAACTTGATCATAAGGATAGTGCACTACATAGAGTGTTAAGCATTACAGTTGATTATTGTCAAGATCTGCACTAAGCTTACAATTTCCACTAAATTCTCAATAATTATGCACCTGATGGACCAGCTACGTAGAGGGCAGTTTCGCGGTGGAGCGCTGTGGCCACCACAGCAACGCAGATCACATCGCCTATATGGGACATGGTGAGCCCAACTAGGCGCTCGTCGCTCCGTACACGGAAGCTCCACCCTTACCACGTTATTAAACATAGACTACGCATCCTGACGGGCCCAAGTATTACGGCCTCAACTGTTGTCTTCTGGGACCGGTCCTCTGCCGGCCTTGTCTGTTCTCTTCGACGAGCCAATGTTTCTGCGGTGACGCGGAGGATGGTTAGAGATTTGTTCTGGATCACAGTTTGTGCTGGCCAGCGAAGAGGATACTGGGCTGAGAGATCCCAACTGCTACCAGCAATACCTTCTCCCGCTGCTTGCTTCGCCTCGGATCAGACACCGAGGCTCACGGAGGTCGGTGGCCCGTCGGTCGTTTGGCTGTGGAAACGTCAACTTTTATGAGCTAATCGCCCTAGGTGTTACGTCTTCCCGGGCATACCAGTCACTCTTATAACCTATAACCCAGGAACTAAGGACTCTCATTACCTATAAACTAAGAACTAATTACCTTTATAACATATAACATAAGAACTAGCTATTATAACTTGCAAATTTCGAACTACCATATAATGAACGGCTCATAACGGGTCACCGGATAAGGTCATACCATTTTTCTAGAAATCAGGTTAATTTATTCGATAGAATCTATTTTGGAACTAAGATAAAATTGACATGGTAGTTCTCACAACAGAAACAAATACATCGCGTTGGTATCCTCTGCTAGAGTTCTAGGGGACCTAATCTACCGTGGGACGTACCGCCATATCACCGCCGTGGGACGTACCGCCATATCACAGCCGTGGGACGTACCGCCGTATCACAGCCGTGGGACGTACTGTCTCATCACAGCACAAAGACACTCCAGATGCTCAGCTTGTGTCATAACTTCCTGGCCAAAATTGGTTTATTCACTGTTGTGAATGGGTTAACCCTGTTTACAAGCACCTTATTTGTCAGTTCAAACGTTCGAGTCTAATTTCCTAGTTTTTTTTATTTAAAAAAATACTTTTCACGCATGATAGTTTAAACCTTCTCTTAATTACAAATTTAACTGGAAAACTTCTTTGGAGTCAGTACAGTTTTGAGATATTTTACCTCTTTTTCTCGCGAGTGCCTCTGTGTATGAATATATTTATTATTAACACTAATGCCCACACTCAAACGAATTTATGATCTGTCAGGTTAACTCAGTTATAGCTAGGCCTCCGGCACTTCTATCTTTCGTGCCCACTTTGCTCCTTACCATTTTTATGCCTACTTCGCTGATTATACTTTATAATTATTTTTGCCTCTTCTCTCTTAATTTGATGTTTCTATACACGGGGTATCTTGTGTGGGAACACACCTGTACATAGATTCCCCATTTTCTAAAGTCCAAACTAAATGGTCCCCTCTTTCGCTCTCTTGAGATCGCCTTTCATGAGGCTAGGTAGCATTCAACTAATATATAAATAGATGAATAAATAAATAAATAAATAAATAACGAATGTATGATACTTCCTTGTATAAACGTTATTGATTTTTACTATGTAATTCATCAGAGAAAAGATTCAAATAATCCACTGTGTGTCGCTTCAAATTGCCTGACAAATAGGGACAGATCGAGTGCAATTCGTTAAAGCCTCGGCCTACAGACAATAAATAGTACAGGGTCCGGCTGAGGGGACGGACGGTTTTAAAAACGTCATAAAACAGTAAATTTTTACTGAAAAACAACTTTATTGATGCAATCAGGTTCACAAAGAAGAAGAAATAGCATTTCAGACAGTTTAGTGTGGAAAATAACATCTGGCATGTGGTGGCCGAAATCGTTGATGCAGTGCTGTAGGCGTTCTTGAAAGTTCGCCTAGACTCCCTCCAACACCGCTCTCTCAGTATATACTTGCAATATACTTGCAAGTATATACTGAGTATATATACGTCCGCCAGCACAGATATGGTATATATCTGTGCTGTATACTGTATATATCAAGTATATACTCTCTCAGTATATACTTGCGAGTATATACGTCCGCCCTACTGCCGCACCCAGTATAACTTACATTTTTCCCGTTTTGCAAGTGTGCTCCTGAGCTCTCACGGTGATGTAGATACATGAGTTACTACAATACATCCATGCAAAGTATCTTTTCGCCTTAACCTGATGAACTACGATACAACAACTAAAGGGTGGTTAAATTGTAAGGGCCGATTTTGAATGTGAACCACACCTAGACATCAAGTTTTTTCTGCATTTAATTTGACATTTCTCTATTTCAGACTAATTCAATTTGAACCATGGTAAGATACACAATCGAGCAACGAGTTAAAGTTATTCAGGCTTATTATGAACCTAATCAGTGTTTTATTCAAAATCAACATCGGCCCTTCAAATTTAACCACCCTATAGTTAAAAACCTTTCAGCGCCCGTCAGAAATAGGAACACTCGAATAATTTTGTGAATGCTGCTCTAAATGTGAGTTCTTAGGATTTTATACGACTGTCGTGCCGAATTTTGAAACTAATGACGAATGCAAACTATTATTTACTAGTAGACGCGCTGCGCCAATAATGCCCGGACAAATGAGATGAATTTCTCATGACGCTCTCTCATTTACGGTAAATCTGACATGAAATGTTGTTATTTGCAGTATTGCTGATACGGACTGCCTTCTCTGAGTCTCGCTGATTAGTTAGAAATAGGGACCCGGGAATTTCATCCCTTCTAATTAAGAACACAACGATAAGACGAACAGACGGACCAAGCCAGCAAGCAACACTGGGCTATTATTATGTGGTGGGATTCATACGAATTTGAAAATTTCCTCCATAGGATATCGTTTCCAATATTTCAAAAGTATATCTCCAGGAAGTTTCACGAAAGCTGCCCGGATGTTAGATGTAATTCATAAAGGGTCTGTGCACGCTGCAGCTATCCGAGATGCAGCTTTAAGTACTCAAAAGTGTACAAAATTGATAATCGTCTCGAGGAATTACGCCGTACAATGCATAAAAAATAGTTCCGTCCCACCATTTTTGCCGTGGCCTTGACAAGCGACGCTTCACTAACGACATGACCATGCGAACGAGTAAAATAATCGCAGGAAACACTATTTTGCCGGGAAATGACAGGCCATTAAAAAAGTGATCGATCACTTGTCAATAATTCGACCATGTTTCGTCGTGAGGGGTTTGACAGCGTTGCTGTGTACTCGTATTACTAAAGGGTTTGTTTTGCATAAAGAGGCCCAAAAACTTCTGTAGGTTGGAAAAAGATAATCCTAAACGGATATGCACAATATTGAAAGAAAATATGTAGTTCGTACGAAAGATATGGAGTATGCATATGAAAAATGTTGACTCTGCTAGACATCTGTAACCCCCCTCACACTGTGGGATAACACCGCCTGGGAATAGGAAGAATTTCATCTTTTCAAAGCTATACAAGTTTTTTCATACTCACAGCCCACATATTCACAGCTGTTCCCGCCGTCTTGGTAGCGTCGTAAAGTTGGCTGACGCCACACGCGTAGGAAAATCGACGATTTCCGCTGTTTACGTAAACTCGATTTCAGGGTGACCGACCGAGGCGGGTTTAGCAGCGCCCGAGTGCCTGTGAAGGACTCGTCCTGCACGTCATTCCGCCGAGCCATCCCAGGCACTCGAGGTGTGATGGGAAAGTGAAACTTGTTAAAGCTGTGGGGCACGTAATTGACGGGACCTTAATTCACAAGATTGTTTTTTTTAGACCAAAGGGAGGAATTCACGAACTTGTGTCCTATATCACGAAATCACGGTCTTGCATCGTACCAGATTTCCGATTGACTTGCCGCTAACATTTGGTATTCGTAAATTAGGGCTTCCTTGTACACCTATTTCGTGAATTGAAAATTTTTTCAAGCATTTAGGCCACACGCAAACATGGTTTTGTCCGAGCATGTGGTTATCCCCTGTTATGCGGTGGATATTTAAAATGCCCATTTTAAAATTCGCCTGGATTGTGAACTTCCAAAATGCACCATTTGGCGTTCATGATGTAGTAAGATACAATTAAGTGCTTTAGATAGGTCTCTTTTCAAATACAATTTTTCATCAAGAGCAAAAAAAAAACGAAAAATGTTTCCCTCGTGACAGGTCCATGGAAATCGCTCACAAGGAACCTACTCTGCACTCGGAAGTTAAACTAGAGAAATTTTTTGAAGTGCACATGTAATATAGTTTAGTGATGATTAGGAAAGTACACTGCAGTAGCGAGAATATTCTTTAGGGTGGGGGAAGAGAATAAAAGAGATGAACTCATGTGAGGACATTTTGTATAATTTAGTTTGTTGAAACCACAAATATTAGCGATACTGTAGGGTCCGCACACAAATTGCATTTGGGTAAGGAACAGCAGCACAAGATAGTACTTTTTTTCGAAGAAAACGATTGCTTACATTTTTTCTTGAAGACGTCGCAATTGTTTAAAGCCGCTATCTCACAACGAGTCCTAGCGAATACAGTCCCAAAATATTTCTGTGATGCTAGAATTCTTCCAAGAAACGCGCTATAGCTCAGAATTTAACTTGAGTCGTGGTGTTGTGATAAAGAGCGTTTGAAGCATTTTGCCGTAAAGTTGAGAACCTCTACACAGAAGATTTGAGAACGCGCTAAGCCTCAACAAAACGTGCGGGCTGAGACGTTTAGCTTCGGATATAAAGCTATTCTTGTAATTCCATCCTCCCAGGAACAATATCAGAATGTGCCTCTCCAATGTTGATTGCCGATAAATTTCATCCAACTTCAAATTTTCGCAACATTCAAAAGTTTCGCAATCACCGTGTGACAGAGTCTGTATTGCATTCGGAGGGATGTCAGATTGCACCTGTCGTGAGGCACTACTATGATTAGGGGAGAGTGGTGGGGGAGAGCAATTACTTGTCCAAACACTGCTAGAAATATCTAGAAATTATGCTCACGTATAATTATCGTGCGGTCACTTTCAATCAAGGCTTGCTATGCAGTAAGTATAAAAAATTTTATTATGCTTCGTGGTTTTAGTCAGGGTAGTATAGGTCTTCGTTTTATACGTGCAACATGTAATATATATTCCCGTAAAAATGCTACTGTTAGTACTTTGTGTTATAATTGTCGGCGACTTGTGTGTGAATATTTTATTAAATATCAGAGTTAATACGTAATAGTTTTTTAAGTCACATTAATAAATGTGTACAAATAATTTCTGTTACTTCACCAAGCATAAAACAAATGTTCATAATTTATGGTCATTTAGCTAACAATAATTCAGAACATGTTTACTGTTTGAAATTGCCTCATTCCAAGTCCGCATAATGCTTTTCCTACATAATTTCTCTCTCATGGCCCCTTTCTTTGCGGAAGGAAAATTATGAGTTAAATCGACAGAAAAAAACATTCATTCATCTTATGAATGAGAAGCAAAGGCTTTCAAAATTTGTCCTGAAAATGTACGTGCATTCGCAATAATATTTAAAACAAACATTTTAGCAGGAAATTTGGAAAATAGATCAGGCTTTGAAATAGGAAAGTGAAGTTAGTTTATTTACGCAAGTACGAATACTTAATTTTGAGGCAGTTATTATCTGTTCAACAAAAATTCAGCTACCAAAACTGATGACCGATTTAAATTTACTTTTTATGCTCGCGTCGATAACATAGAGCGAGTTGAAATACAAATACATTTCCCATAGAAACATAGAAATACACGTCAAATTACAATGCATGTAAACGTATTTCTCGTGAACGGAAAAGTAATAAGTGCACACCACGGTGTTCTTGACCAGGAAAAAACTGCGCAAGCCTCGTGATGACCCCAACAAGCACACGACGAAGAGCTTACTTAGAGTAACGGGATGAGCGAGGCAAAATGATGCGTTCTAGTCCTTGAATGGGGCACATGCATTTCGCTGGAAGCTCCAAGTTTTTCTTCACGTGATCCCGGTCTTGCCCCGGGGGACATGTGAGGATGGTTGTACAGGAAGTTCTCGATTAAAGTCATAGTTGTTTTGTGCACGATGCGATTTGTCTCGAAAATTTCCCGTTTCATGTATTTCGGGGTACGTGCTTCCAATGCCTCGAACTAAAATTTTGAACACAAATCAAAGTGCGCATGAAAGAAGTACGACCCCGAGGGTGCGGTAAAATGATCCGACACATTTGCTGTATTAATATAAATGAACAAAATAAAGAATAAACGAAGTATTTTCAACCTGAAACAAAATATTTTAGAGACATTATAAATACAGCGAAATTGCATCATAGGTTCATTAAAAAAAAAAACTTTTGTTCATCGATAACTTGATTTCGCTTTTGCCCCAGGCGGTAATCGTATTTGCATCGAGGACGACTAGCAGGGAGCTGCAGCCAACGTTTCGTTATTACCAAAAGAGGTCCGCAAAGCGCATACCCGCACCACGCAATGCACTAGAGAACGATCACGAATTTTGCCACAGAACTACCTCTCCATGGAAATCCAAGTGCGTTGTGTGGGCAAATCCTGATCTACGTTAGAACACGTGACTTGCTTTGACATTCAAGCGTTATTTGATGCTTACAACTCATTCCTTCAGACACTGGAATTAACTTCTTGTCGGTGAAATTGATCGAAGCTGCGGGGCTTATGATGAGGTTTTGAGGGTCGAAACTCCAGCTGCGCGCGGGATGAGTTACAGGAAAAAAATTAATCAATGAACCACAACGACATTTCCTTACAATACGATACATTGATGGTGAGATATAAGACACGGAGATGAGATGTGTATTCGCTTATTTAGATTACAGATACTGAACTAAAATATGCAATAAATTTTATGTGCAACTGAATATGTCTGTGCATAGAACACCGTGATGCGCAATTCGCCTCTTGTTTCATGAGACATCTCATTCGTTTGACCTTTTCGTCCCACATTAACTCAGTTCAAAGGAGATAATAAACTAACCCAGCCAGGTAGAAGGAAAACGTGATCGTGGCATCCGTGGGTGCGTCTTAATCGTAAAAATATCAATGTGAAGAATTTTTTTCTGCGAGTGATAAAAGACATTTTATATTTAAGAGAAAAGTAGGCGTTCTAGGTACTTTACTATTCAGACTCAGAAGTAATATTGCTTTATACTTTTCTGAAAATGTTTATTCATTCAAGTTATCAAGTGCTCTAAAGCACGGCATAGTTTGTAAGAAGTGAGCAATCCTAGAGTTATACTACAACCACCTACGAATATCTACGTAGAGAGCAATTTATGAAATAACTTAAGTTCCATTCCTACGTATATGGATATTAGGAAGAGATTTTTGTGAAGCAAATTTAATAATGAAGGTGATGTATTGGCAATAAATCCTAAAGACAATTAATTTGAAGGTTTCAAGCCTAGGCTCATTCTCTACCAAATATCTGAAGCAAAGAAAAAACTCTATTTGAAATTAACCCCAAAAATTTCGAGAGCTAGTAAGAACAATAGTAAAACGATAGACGGTTATAATTTACCTATTAATACATAAGTTTATTCGCTAACATATCTTCCTATTTTTCAGATACTAGTCAATTGAAGGCCATTTTGCACCAGGTGTAACATTTGAAGGAAACATTGTCCAGTTGCTGAAACACATGTAATTTCATAAATGGTGTACGGGTAAAAGTTATGACATACCTAAAATTGAAACTGAGCAATAAATTTGTTTTATGTCACTTTTACATTCCACGTATAAGTATTTCAGCTTAAAATTGCGACGCCACTTGTAATCAATAAAATATCTACTGCTATCACTGTCTGTTACCATCATTCGTATTCGGTATTATTACCATCAAGTGAGCACAAAAATGTATGCTATGCATTCTCAGTTAAGAATTGTGCTAGGTATCGCGGGTGATTGCGGCAGTGAGGTCCGCGACGCGGCAGATCTCCGCAGCAATTCAATGGCAGGCCGAGCGTTCCCTGGGGATGCGCAAGTTCACGGCAGGCAAAACACACGCGGCTTCTGTCGTATAAATACAGAACCGCAGGGCGCAGAGGCTGTGCGGGGCAGCCCCGCCAGGCCCGAGTGGTCACAACTTGCGGCAGGCCACAGCAGGAGTTCTCGCTCCAGGCCCGCATGTCAGGGCCTTGGCGGCGCTGGGGCTGCGCAAATGATGCCTGCCCCTAATTGGACATTTCTGCTCGGGCGCTACGCAGTTTAGGGCCTCAAACCGCCGCGAATACGGGGGTGGTCACCCACGGCCGGCACCAATGCAAAGCGCAATTTTTGACTGGGTTTCTAACAATTTATTACCACAGGAGTTGTATGAATTAAAATATTGGCTATTAATGGGTTTAGGACGAACTACTCTGAGAGGCTACGCACTCTGTATGTTAAGGGAGAGTTTCACATTGTGAATATAGAAGGATTCCAGAATATGCAGGTCAAAATTTGCCGAACAGGAATTTAAGATTTTAAATTTGACGATATCTGCTATTTGATCATAAGAGCTATTTGTACAGGGTGCCCCAAAAGTAAGGTACCCTTTTATTAAGTTGTCTCCTAAAAATTTGTTAACGTATCAGTGCTACCGATATCAGTGAGGTCACCTTCCTTTTGGGCCATCCTGTACCGACAAGGTGGACGTATGATAAAATGGCGGGTAAAGCCAACAAACACGGACAGAGTGCAAAGCTCAGGAGCTTGAAATCCCACTGTATACCAATACACAGTTGTTGCTTGCTTGGTTGGGCTGTCTTTCTGTCACGCTCCTAAGGATTTAGATAGGAGAAAATTCCCGGGTCCGTATTCCTAACCTAATAACGAGACTGTCAGAGAAGGTAGTCCGTATCAGTGATACTGCCAATATTATTTCATGTCCGAGTTACTGTAAATAAGAGGGCATCTTAAGAATTTAACATCATTTGTCTCGCCATTTTTGGAGGGGGGCCTGCGCTAGTATGATGTAAGCGTCCCCATGCCATCAAAAATGAGCGTAAATCTCCTGCGAAATAGTGTAATTTTTTGTATCCCTGATTTGCACTCCCTCCTCTGACGCTGTCTCGCTGAATAGGAACGTGTGCCCGAGAATACGGACAAGTGAATTTTCTTTTATTTGATTCCTTGTGCCATGCGTAGATGAAGGGTTGCACAACAAAAAACAAATACATAACCTTAGTGCAGCATAATACAGAAAAATATTACGATTATTCCGTCTTTACAGCTGTAAGCCTCGAGCACCCCACATCGTAAAACCATTATTTGGTTGTAAAACTATCAGCATAGCTAACGTAAAGGAATTATATAAGCCTTGCTTTCGGCCTGGTCACAGGCACTTCAAGCCCGTAGGTGATCGCTAAAAATGTTCTCGTAGGAGGAGGAGGACCCAGCGAAGTATAGACGTTCGCTGGGCGGAGAGATGCCCCTGCGCACCGAGGGAGGCTCCATCAGACGCATGCCTGCAGCAGCACGGTCGGTCCGGAACAATATGCAGACACAACACTTGAAATTGACGGACAAAAATAAGGCTGTGTGAATACTAGTACGTTCAGTGGATCTGACACGATGACACGAGTCCTGCTTACAGGAGGAGTAACATAGGACGCTGCGAGGTAAGACGCCGGAATTGTTCGGGGCGACAGATTTGTGCTTTCGAATTTGAAGGCATCCTTGCATAACGTTTGCTATTACTCATCACTTATGTTATTAAATTTGTTTAGAATACAATCATGAATATTTGTATAAGTACCAATGTAAATTTATCCTTTCATACTATTCCAAAACCAAATCGCAATTTGATTTTCACTACCAAGTCATTAAAACTTAGAGCTCATTGCCTTCTGCCGTTCGTGAGAGAAATTCACTCAAGCGTTCAAATCGAATCTTGATCCTATAAATTGTTAAGATATTGAAAACGTTCCTGTTAAATTATAATCTCATACGCTAAAGAACTGTTGAAAATCCCTTCAAATTGTACGTCAGTAAATTTATTCAGAGTGTGTTATAGAATGATTAGTTTCCACTGACTAGACATAATTGAATTCTTAATTTTAAACCACATCTTCTCCTCTCAATAAATTCTGTACTTGGTCAGTCTTGTGTACGTTAAAGGCTCGGTGGATGTGGATATTTACATGTATGTGCACGCTCAGCATATGGTCCTGTAAGATGCTCTAGAAGTCAGAAAACTTATTCGGGCCCATAAGTAGCTGTACAACAATATTTTCACCATAATAGTATAACATATAAATATCTTTAATATCGTTAAATGCTGTACCAATTGTGGCAATAAATTGTTTCCAACTGTTTCGAATTCCTTGGTTGTGGTCCCTCGCGGGGCGGCTTACAGCTCGGCTGCGCGATCCCTTCGTTAAGAGATTTCAAGCGAATTCGGTGCCCTTCAAGGAACACTCAACCCTTCGCATTCGCAATGCTGAGAATCGAAAAGAATTACATGAAAATTGGATCACTGAAGGAGCATAGAAGACGAGATGCATTATTCGACTGTGATGATCTTTGCAAGTCATATTCTCGGAGCAACGTTCAGTGATGGATGAGAAATGCATCGGCGTGGTTCGCTGCACTCCGCAGTACCGAAAATACAATTCATATTATCTCAAAAATCAATGTACTGTCGAGAATTCGCTTTTGATGACGTGAAGTAAACAGTTTTCACCAAGTTGTGAGCCTGATGATATGACTACCGGTGTTTTACGATAAAGATTTCAAGAGATCCTAAATGGAATCAAATTAATATGCCAATCGTAAGACTTCGAGACCGAATAAACGGTAATTTCAAAGAAGTGAATAAAAAAAAGCGAGAAGAACAGGCAAGCCCAGCTGATGAGGTCCGCGGTGTCCGTCTACTCAGTGCGCCCCACAGGGTTTTGTTTCCCTGTGTTAGTTTCTAACTCGAAGTTTTAGGTGCAGCCTGCGTAGACTTCCTTTCTAAAACGTATTGCTTCATAAACTCGAATCCTTTTCTGAAGAAAATACGCAGTAAAGATTCCGCACCATATTTGAATAATTTTCCAGCCTCTAGGTATCAAATAAGTTTATAATTTTTATTAGCCTCATTAAGTGGGAACTGTTTTAAAATAGAAAACGGTTTCGAAACTGTTTCCATTCTTACGCTATTTTCTGAACGAGAAGTGCCTTCCTCCAAACGTAAGCGAAAATAGAAGCAAGCGTGCAGACTATGCAGACAAGCGGTGGCTGTGCAGTGCACAGTTACAATGTGAACGTTCAAGTGTCAGGCCTACCAGCCCCTCACCTCATCAAGGGAGTGTAGGCCTCTCTTGCTATCTCCCTAGCTTCTGTGCGTCGCTGTACTACTGCTACACAGAGCGTCGCTGTACTACAGCCATACAGAGCGTCGCTGTACTACAGCCACACAGGGCGTCGCTGTACTACAGCCACACAGGGCGTCGCTGTACTAC
>VOMN01069662.1:0-51463 GCA_014899125.1 Orchestia grillus | reverse complement strand
CGTGTAGAAATTGGCTCGTCTGCAGCATTACATTCGTGTAGAAATTGGCTCGTCTGCTGCATTACATCCGTGAAGAAATTTTCCGCCTGTAACGTTGAACACATCACCGTCGATAAGCAAATTTTCAATGAATTGGAAATAGAAGCTGTAACTTGAGCTAAAAATGAAGTCCCGGGCTTGAAAAAAGGCTTAGTAACGGAAGAAAAAAATATCAACAGAGCTTGTGAAAATGATGGTAAATATAAAAATCAAAGCATCACATCAATATAGAAAAATAGCATTTTCTCAAATTCAGCGAAAAAGTTCCCCGGTTTTTAATATTGTAATGGAACTCAACTTTTAGTTTTTATCTTTTAGTTCGGACTGTGCACAAGTGAAAGCAAAGAGGGTCACTTCGGTAGTAGGTCCTGGGGCTGGAGGAACATCAGCTTCATACTGAGGTCTCAGTGGTAAACCTTAAGGTGCGTTCACACGATCAATCAGAGCCTGAAGACAGTGTTGAAAGACACGGAAATATGGGTATCGAAAAATAACTTTGTTCTCAATTCTGGAGTCAGATCCTTGGAATCTGTACAGTCCCTTGACGTCCGATATGATTCCAGAATTGAGAGTAAAGTTATCATTCGATGTCCGTATTTAGGTATCTCCCGACACTATCTTCAGACTCGGACTGATCGTGTGAAAGGCCCTTTCCACAGGAATAGGTGTCTTTCCGATCACCCCTGAGTTACAAACGATAAAATAAGGTGATGCGCATAAATCCCCTCGAGCTAAAATTGTGTTGGTATTCTAAAGTGTAAATTGTACGAAGCAGTCTTTCGTCTCGCACGCGCTGCTCACCAAAGTTCCTTCATATCGACCATGAATTAACAGCCGAGGGAAAAAGCAGGTGCCTTTGAACCCTCCGTCTGCGCTACGCGGCAGCTCATCTATTATTGTCATCGGGTTGTTTCTAACGCCCTAAAATTACCAGGCTAAAGATTTTCTCTTTAAACTTCGATTTTTCATTTCCAAACATTTTTTTCCTCACAACGCTAGTCTTTCTATTTGTCCGGTGGTCTAGCGTGCCAAGGCAGACTCACCAGTTTGAAAAACAGAAAGAGCTCTTTTCATTTATATTTTCCGTATACAGCAAGAAATTTGTTTCTTACTACCCGAATATTTTTACTGATTTTATGTTAAAGAAATACAGGCATGACCATGAGCGCACGCTTTATAGAGAATAATATTTGACTCCTCTTGCTTTTTTGTAGAAAATCGAAAGACTCATCGACAATAAAGAAAAATGGACCACCTTCGACTCTATTTACTTCCTCCGTAACGCATTTATTATCGATTACCTTGCATTGAAAGTACTTAAATATTTTATATGTGAATAAACCAGGACGCAACTTTTAAATGTCGTGACATATTCTTAACGAATTGTCGATGAGTTGCACATTCTGTTCACAAGATAAATTTTTCTATTTTTTCCATTCTGAGTGATTATTTTTAAAGATTACAAATTCGGAAAGGTACACAAAAGTTCCATTACTACTAGAACTCATGAATTTGACTGACATACTGTATATTCACACGTTGAAGTATAATTCCGCTGTTAATTATACAATTTACTATTTTCAGCTATTTCACAACGTTTCGCAATAGCTGCATACAGCATTTCGTTTTTAAAGTAAATTAATTATAGTAAAAGTTTGCGATTCATTGTTTCTCGTGCAACAGCTGTACCTCTACTCTCTTTAAAATTTAAAATAATCATATGGGCTGTACAACATTTACGGTACCTAAAAGTACATCTCAGTTTCATTATTGAGTTTGTTTTAAAACACGAGTGTCAAATTTTGTTTTGAAACATGCGCGTCAAATTTGTTTAACTACAAATTTCTCTTTGGATTGTCGACGTGTCTTGAAAATTACGTATGCTCTATATTGTACATAATTTTATAGGCTAGACATCTTATACTTCCAGTCTCATTAGGGTACGCAAAAAAGCATCAACATTCGTCGGCTACATATACTGTGTTACAAGAGACTTAAAAAAAAGTTCATATTTTGGTCCCAGGCGTTGAAATTGAACCGAGGTATACGGGTACACGCATGCACCACGAAAAATTCCTGCTTTAAATTAGGGTTATAAACTGACCCGTAAACATGCTACACAAGACAGCAATTACTCGCAATAAAGGCACAATTTAGTACACCTACCTAAGCACTATGATGTTTGAACTGTTGTTTGAATGCAGTGACACCGCTCCAGTTGCAAAGTGTATCGAAATTCTTTTTTCTATATTCCATACGCACTGGCACAGTCTCTGCACTTTACACATTTAGAATGTATACTTCTAGGGCATTAATAAATCGTATTCACCTTCTTGACAATTATTGAATGACAGAATTATACTATGTCGGCTTGTACATGCCTAATATATTTTTTTAGCAGACACGAGTATACGAGTTTATCTGCTAAGTATTAGTATTTGTGTTCCTATTAGTATTCGTATTCCTATGAAATTATTGGTTGATACTCTATGTCGTCTATCCTCTCGACAAAAAAAAGTAAAAACACCCATTGTGTCAGAATGAAATTAACTATCAAATTAAGTGTGCATTTCTAGAGAGCTTAATTAATTACGATTATTTACTCCAAAATTCACTTTAACATGAATACTCAAAACGCCTTTAATTATGCCCTGAGGTTGATCGTGAAAATATACCTGGTGCGACAGGAATTTGTTTTCACGCATAAAATGTGTTTCCAGTTTTGCGTCGTATGAGTAGAATGCCTATTCGAAATTAAGGAAAATAACACAATGTAATAAAACACGTTGATGTACATAACATTACGCACAGACCCGTGAATTTTATAATCATTTCACTACTTAGAAAAACCTGAACAGTTTACGCCACAGTAAAATATGAAATAGTTTATTTTCAGAAATAATGAAAGAAATTTCCTTAAAAATGATAATTTCTCACTGGAAATTTTTTCATTTCTCTTGAGAGGTTTCTGTAGATGAAACGTAGGAAAGATTTCAACGTGGTGCATAAATATCCAGCATCTTAAAAGGAAATTTAGGTAGTAGCCGATTTCCAGGACTCAGTACAATGAATAACATAAGAATACAGTGCATTGTACAAACAAATCTCACCGTCCAAACATTGGACTGCTAGGAGTTGCGAAATCAATTTTGAACATTTCCTCCGGCGGCTATTCCTGGTCGTAGGTCTCTTCTAAATATTAAAGTTGTGTCGACCTGCTCATTCCTATTGCTTATAATACCAGCAGACTGCTTTTCCCTACCTTAATTCCCTTCGCGAGGCAGCAGGTCACGCTCGGCGATGGTCAAGGCTGCGCCGCCCCGCAGCGGCGGCGCAGCGCTGGCCGTCTCCGCTCAACGAAATCGAAAGCTTCACCAAATGCAGGGCCAGAGGAGCATCAAAACAAGCTGCAAAACAGGTCCTGAAAATCTCCTTCAGTTGCTGACACCACCTGCTATTAAAGCGAGTACGAGGAGTCTCAAAAATGTTTCCAAGTCTTGGAAGTTTCGAAAAGTTAATCGACGGCATTTCCAACACGTGTTTTGAAGACCATAATGCTGAGTTAATTAAATGATGGTGCACGCAAAAGTTAAAAATGAGCTTCACGTTTTTCGCTTCTTTAAATGTAGCCCGCCATTTTGGAAACGTAGGGAAGAATAATGATGAGGTCAACAGTAAATTGAACTTTTTAAAGTAACCTTTTGATGGGATTTTAAATATCTGATTGCATCAATTTATAAATTAACTAGCGAGATTATTCTACCGAAAGCAAAAAACGAAATTTTACCGACTGTCTTAGAGCGAAGCTGCACAGTTGAAGCGAAGGATGTTAGACAAAGACTTTCAAAAGGGCAAAGTTTCAGAAAGTCCAACATTAATCGTTTCACATTTATAATCCTTGTTGAAGCTGCCTGGGTGGCATGCGAGGACTTCAGAAAATGCTGCCAGGTCTAAAGAGGCTGATAAATATCGCTTAGTTATGCCACTCGATTTCAACCTATCACACCATTAGGTCAAGGCTCTTAAAAATCTTTTAGCGTTTATTTATTCGATAAAGATTAGCAGCGACTTTCAAGCATAGCTAGTGTCGACTAATTCTAGTCACTCATCAGAGTACGCCGCGTGAACACAGTGCAGGATCTACAAAATGATCTGCTCTAGTGTCATATCACAAGATGTTCTGCTCTAGTGTCATATCATAATATGTTCTGCTCTAGTGTCATATCACAATATGTTCTGCTTTTCTGCTCTAATGTCATATCACAATATGTTCTGCTCTAGTGTCATATCACAATATGTTTTGCTCTAGTGTTATATCACAATATGTTGTGTTCTGCTCTAGTATCATATCATAATATGTTCTGCTCTAGTGTCATATCACAATATATTTTGTTCTGCACTAGTATCATATCATAATATGTTCTGCTCTAGTGTCATATCACAATATGTTTTGCTCTAGTGTCATATCACAATATGTTCTGCTCTAGTGTCATATCACAATATGTTCTGCTCTAGTATCCAAATGCTGAGGTATACGATTTAATGTCTGGGAAAATATTTTCATTTTTTTCCTACCTCTGCGATTTCTCGATCGACACTAAATAAATACAAAAGTCAATCATAGTTGAGAAAGGAAAAGAAGTTCTAACGAACACAAGTGAAGAGAGTACTCGAATAAAAGGAAAAAGTTGAATATACGGTAAATTTGGTAAGTTTGAAGATGTTTTTGGGAGTTCCCCCAAGTTCCAATCTGATAAACAGATCTATGAACTGATTCACACTCTTTTACTACAATTTTATACCAGATGAGATCGATTTTTTGTGTACAGCCACCTAGGAAACTTCTCACGAGAGTTACTAATTTCAAGATTTGAAATGAAAAACAACGTTAATTCACCAAAGAACTAACTGTACATGGGCAAAGCATAAAGTTGCAAAATTTAATAAGCACGATCATTTTGACTAAAAAGAATAATTGATTAACTGGACATGAATTATTCATACATCACAGAGTGAAAGTAGAATTCGAACTTCTTTGAAAGACGCATTGTGGTGAACTTAATTAATTCATTCTTTTGCAAGCTCCTGAACTTCATAGGTCAGGAGCGAACCGCGATGCTCGCTATTGTACTTTCGTGCTTAGAGAATTTTTGCAGCATGTTCACCACGCGGGGAAGGTCTTAAAAGAAAGGTTCACTATTGTATGATACATCGCGGTTGGCTGCTGCAGGAAGCCTGGGTCACATGATCACTATCGCTAGCAGAGGACGTTCGGTCGGGTGGAGAGCCTTTGGCGCGTCGACAGCGGCCGATGCCACACTTACTTCACCAGGCCACAACTTGGTATTTTAATGTCACCTGTGGCCCTAAATTGAAATAAGATGCATCCTTTTAAAACACATTGAGCGTATAGGACTAATTAGAACTGCTTATGCGCGTGCCTTTGGATGATCTACATGGCAGTACTACCTGCTGTGGCTTCCAATTTGAATTTACTTCACAGATGTAATCCTCATTTATTATGCTTTTTGAGACTTCGAAAGATTATTTTGAATTTGACCTTTCCGTACAACGTTTTAAAATTCGTTTAAAATTCATTCTTTTTGCAACAGACAAGTTCAAAACACGGTGTCAATCTTCCCGCATCAACCACAAACAGCCTCGATGAAAATAATTTTATATGAAGACCAAAACACCAACATTTTCAACATTAGTTTTGATGTTTTTGTACAAATGATGGTATGCAGTAGTGGCTTTTTTGATATACAGGATGGCTGACGTGTCTCAATTATAGGGATGCCACTAAACAGCAGCAAGAATCTAGCCAGTCCGCGCATTTACGATCATAATCCCTGAAGCCCCGTTCTGGTGCGCTTCATTTTTTTTGGCGGCGGAGCAATAATTATCAATAAATTCAATAACAGAACCCTAATTTAGAGTATATTAAGCATGAAACATTAAAATGCCAAGGATTTTCGTGCATCGTTATCAACAAGAAATAAACATACAATAGGTTATCGCCCACAAAGGTGAGTAATTCAATAATGACACCAAGGATTTCCCCACGTAAATGCTTATTGTTAATTTCTGCTGATAACCCGAGCCCTGAGGTCTGGCCAGCTTTTATCAGGAGAGCTGTACGCTCTGAGGCAGAACTGTTCAGAGTGCTGCTCTCACCCAGCGACATCCTCAATGCGGACTCAATAATTTTTTTGGCTAATTATCAAAATTATAAAGGAGTGAATAATAATATTATCATAAAGGAGTGCATGCAACCTCAGCATCCACCTGAACAACATGTTGAAGCACAGCGGGGATTTTAGTTTTTGGTGCTGAATGAAAAAATGAATAACCAATTCCCTTCTCAAAGAATATGCCCAGTTAAAATAACTTCTACATTATTTACCAATAAAAATAAAAAACATTTTATCTTAGGGTACCATGCAAGTAACAATAATGTGGCACTGCCACAAAGAAAAGTTTTCTTTCCAGACATCATCCCCTCAATGAAGGCATAGCGCCACGCAGGGACAAAGTGTTTCAGAAGAGTAAAAGAGCCCCCGATCGCTACATTCCCAGGGAACAAAGTATCACGATTGAGCAAAAGCACGCACAATTTCACGCTTCGCTGTCTGCTCTTTGGATTTCTCGGCGCTGTGACGCACGTCCTACAATAATTAATGAAAGAAGCCAAAGACTAATAATCACTGCAGTGAAGCTCCTCTCACAACCTTGACTCGAGAACTTTTCCTTTCATCGATATGGATTTGTAAAATAAAACTACGATATCATTATCTGAAAACACCTCTTCGACAGGAATTACGAAGATTCTAGTTGTTTAACGTACAAGTCAAGTCAGAAAACGAGCGCATTTCTGTACGCTCCAAAGCACCGTGAGAAAATTCAGCGCATGTGACCTAGCCTGAAAAGATGGTCGGCGTTAGCAACCAAACTCCATCTAGGGATGATGTCCGCCAGCCTTAATAGACCTGGAACATCATGAGACTAGACGGTCCTAAACGTCCCTCTATTAAAGACCCGCACAATCCGACGTCAAGAAATTAAGTCTCAAAGAAGCGATCACTTTTGCAGTCATCCTCCAGGTCCCTCATAGGTCAGTGTTGTACCTGGACGCGATGATTAATCTTTCGGTGGTCTAACGACGAGCGATTCGAAATTTTCGAGATTAAAAACAGAAGGTGAAAAGAACAATGGAGATACCGGCATATTTGCTGCTCTCTTCGTGTGCGGAATTGTTGACTGATGGTTCATGTCACTGATAAAATTGAGTCGAGTCTTCCGAAGGCAAACAAAAATGCTGATAAGAATCTAGAAGCTGTAGACAGCCTCTCGTTTTACGAGCGCTCCTGGGAGGCGAAAAAATTGTATTTGAATGTACTTAAAATGATTGAAATTCTACATGTCCCAGAAATGTCGTTCTGAAGTTGTAGATTGTAGGTGTTTTTTTACTTTAAGAGAAAGATGTGAGTTTGAATTTAATAATCCTTCTTTTTGAAATAAAAAAAAGAACCACGGCAAAAAAGATTTGTAAAAACACTCAATGATGGTGATATCCATTAAGTACATATAATAAAACGAACGATGGAAGACAATTAATGCAATCAAATGAGATATTGGAAGAATTAATTCAAAGTCTAGCAATCAATAAACATGAATTTGGAATATCGCGGAGTGGGTCAGTGGAGACACACTGTGAGGGCCCTTGATGTGATCGTATCGTCTGAGGACGTGGAGCTGCATGGACTAGCATTCTAAGCTCCAATTAATCACGAAGAAGAAAAAGAATAAGAAGAAGAAGAAGAAGTTGTTGTTGTAGTTGTAGTGGTAGTGAAAGCAGCGCTTCAGAAACTCAGTCTATTTCGCACCGAAAGAGTAGGGACCATTTAGTATGGACTTAGGAGAACGGGGATTCTATGCACAGGGTGTGTTCCCACACAAGATCCCCTGCGCATAGAAACAGCAAGTTAAGAAGGAAGAGCAAGAAAAGACAAATAAGAAATAGCGAAGAAGGAATGAAAACGGGAGGAAGCAAAGTGGGCACGAAAGACAGAAGTCCCGAAGGCTTATATAAAGCTGAGGCACCCTAGCAGTACTCCCCTGGGGGCGCTAGCCCCCATACCATAGGATAGGCAAACCTAACTAACCTCATCCTATTGCCAATGGCCTATCCTATGCCCCCTGAGGGGGATTAAGAAGAAGAAGAATAAGAAGAAAAAGAAGATTGTATCGTCGACTACATAGAGTGAAAGCTATACACTTTGTTGCCTAATTGACGATGATTTCCGTCAATTTTGATATAACTTCCCAAAATTTAGAGTAATGTATTGAAACGTGTGCTGCTTTGAGTATAACCGTCGACTGGGTGCACTAGAAATGATCTGCGCTGGAAAGTATTAGTGCAAAACCCTCACTTCAAAAGCTACTGTGCAATTTCCCCTCTGCACACATCGAGCAGAAACCGAACTTCCTTGCATCCAAGAACACCAGCGGCACAGCTGCCTGGCCACGTCAAAAATAACACGATAAATTTCGCTCAGTGGCAACGTCAAACTTAAAGGAAAAAATGCCCAATTGGACATGAAATTCAGTCTTGCTTCCCCTGCTAGACCTCAGCCTCCACTCCGTGAATAATCACAAGACAGTCAAAAATTAGAAATTGACATTGAAGGGCTTCATGGTTCACTGCCGCTTACAATGTCTGTTTAGGTGCACCCTGACGCACTACTGATGGGGCATGCCATTTCGAATTTGCTTAACATCCTTGGCATCACTAAGGGATGTTAAAATCGGTACATGGATGGTGACCTATGACGGTTAAGGAAGTGGTTTCACTCTGTAGTTGAAGGGAACATGTTGTTTAACCTTGGTAGCTTTCAGCGCATTTGATAGCAATCTTGCTCTCGGCTCTGACATTACGGATAAATTACACAAGCTTTTGAAGAATACTGCTTTGGTAAAAGCGACGTCTTCGATACTTTATAGAAAAAAGGACGCTTCAAACTTATCAGAACATTGGCTCTCAAGGCTGCACGGACGGTTATGAAACCGATTGAAATGACATTCTTATTTCATTTGAACTATACGCAAACGACTCATTTCGCTTACAAATCCCCTTAACGAATAGCAAATATTTTCATGTAAGAATAAATGCGTTCTTTTCATTGCTATCACGATTAAGTGGCATGAATTCGGATTTTAAAGCTAAAATCAGTCACCAGAAATGAGTCTTACACATCCTGAGGAGACGGCATTTGTTAGGTCAAAAACTCCAAAAAGACGTCATATTTTTAGTTCGAATTTCGAACCTTTTACTCGAGTGAAGACTTGCACTCAAAGAGCTGGCATTTCGATCGACACAAATGCTTGAAAGAACTTGAGTAACAATTAAGTTCTACCGTCATTGTACAACAGTTGTTAAAGCTATTGTCGGTCTAACAAGTCTTTACGTATCAAGAAAATTGAACGCATCTTTACATGGTAAAAGAAAGTGAAAATTTTGTGTTAAATAATGCAGTTATACTCCAAGTATTTGTTTTAAATCAATGGAGGTAAATTATCATTGTTTATCGGCAATAAAATAAATTGAGGAATGTCATCTAAAGTTATAAAAAACATCTCATATATTATGGTTTCATGACCTGTAAAAGACATCAAAAAAAGGGCGAACTTTTTCCTTGGAAACAATAACAACTGCCTAATTTAAATCTTTAAGCGTTGAAATGAGATTGAATAATTCAGTGATAAAAATTTTGCCCAAATAAATGGGTGTAAAACGGCCATCTCGACGCGAACTGCCGGAATGGGGGATACAGGGGCATGGGAGCCAATGGTGTACGTGAAGCGGCATCGTTTCTCACGGCAACCAAACACGATCGGTTGTGTGGAGCGGCATCGTTTCTCACGGCAACCAAACACGATCGGTTGTGTGGAACGGCATCGTTTCTCACGGCAACCAAACACGATCGGTTGTGTGGAATAGCATCGTTTCTCACGTCAACCAAACACGATCGCTCGTGCGGTCACATCTGCACAGTTCCTAAATACTAAAGTTCATTTCTATTTGCATTTCATTTTTACCAATATAGCAAATGAGGTTCATTGAACAACACACAATAGAATTATCAAGCTGGCGAGAAGACCTAAGATCAAAGGCCTGTTCTCAGGATTTAAATGACTTCGTCTAATGTTGGAACACTGCTCACATTCAGCCCTCAAAGTTATCACCATTGCGCAGATTCCAACTGAGTTGTAACACAGAGCATCTTTTATGCAAATTTGAACAAGTACTCGGAAGTTCTAGAAAATTTGCCTCCGTTAATTAAATAATTAATGTTTTAATTTATCAGGAAATTAGGTTTGAATGCAGAAATTGCTTTAAAGTTTGCCTTTTATATTCGTACATTTGGTTCCACACATTTATTTCACTGGGTTTGGAATTCTGCGTTGTTGAAATGCCATTCATTAGTCCTCTAGGTGAACTATACAGAAGGAATGAAAGCTGTTTCTCAATTGCCAACCTAATATTTCTTTTCGTCGGTCATCAGGTACGAATTAAGTTGGATGCTGGTGAGCGATTGGTCGTGCAGAAAAAGAAATGATGTGATGGGATGTAAAAATTATACACGAAGAAATAAATTGTGTCATGGAAATCTTAGACATGATACCCTTGTACAAGAATTAACTTGTGCACTAAATGAACACCTGACTAGACGAGGCTTTTCACGTGGCCACGGAGTACTTCCCTTGGAAAAGGAAGCTTAAACAGCACATTCCTCACATCCCTCACCACGCCAGTAGTTGTAAGGCATTGAAAACCCAACGGTAAAACGTGTTGGAATTAATGAAGGTTATTTAGACGAAGAAACTACACTCCTACTATTGCACGTTGACACTCGGAGCTCTCTAATTTCAACGCTCGAACTCCGGGAACATTCAGCCACAGGTAAGAAGCTGTCTTCTACCAACATCTTACCTGACATGGTGCTTGAAAACACATTAAAATCATGTGAAAAAAGTACGCCTAGAATAGGACATTAATGAAAGGATGAAAATTAGGAGTTGGTATTTAAAAGTTTTGCCCTTCCAATGACACAAGCAATCGAGAGTCTCACTTTACGTCCCCCCCACCCTCTCATAATAATGACAGTCGCTCACTGAGGACTAATTGTGTGTAGAATGTCAGCGCCCAGCTGGACAAGTCAGCGCCCAGCTGGACGAGTCAGCGCCCATCTGGATAAGTCAGCACACAGCTGGACAAGTCAGCGCCCAGCTGGACAAGTCAGTGCCCATTTAGACAAGTTAGTGCCTAGGAAAACAAGTCAGTGCCCAGCTGGACAAGTCTGCATACAGCTGGACAAGTCAGCACAAAGCTGGACAAGTCAGCACACAGCTGGATAAGTCAGCACAAGTCTGCACACAGCTGGACAGGTGCTGAGAGCTAAGTGCGTAGAGTTCCTCTGGAGTGCGCACGACGTAAGCGTTTTCGACCTCACTTCGGAAGAAAAACTCCAACCTCCAAGCCTTTCTTTTTATTTGAATGCAGCCGTCGATTGCGAGACCTAAATATGGAGGCCACGAACTGATTGTACGCGCCTCCTGAGGTTTCTATTAAGGGTGTCCGTGCTTGTAAGTGCGCTGGGCATGCGCAAATTGGTCGTCGATCGGTGTACATTCGGTACGTAAGAATGGGTCGTCACCTTCAGTGCTTTTGACCCGTATTGTCACCCTCGCATTAGTTGTCACCCACGGCGTTTTTAGTACGTGCGAATTAGTTGTCACCCTGTGTGTTTTTTGTACGCAGCTGTCACCCTCGGTGTGTTGCGTAGGTACTAATTGGTAACCACCTGCACATCAGTAGGTGCTCTCAAATCAGCCGTGAGGCAGCAACCCTCGGTACCGAGTGCAGCACCGCCCCACCACCGGGCCTGGCCCAACTGTTCATAAGATGCGGTTATGAACAGTGCAGTTCATTAAATTCGGAGCAGAGGCTCAGCTGCTGTGGGACGCAAAGAACATCACGATGGAGTTCCAGGCTCAGAAAAACAGGTGTACGGTATATATGTGTACTGTGGAGTACGGTAAATCTGCAGTTTTATCTTGAAGACAGCTTGTATTTTCTATTCACTGAAACGACTTTAAAGCTGCTTGAATGTTAAACGACAGGCGAGTCGAAAAATTAAATCTTTATGTTTTGTTTTGCACTGTGATCATATTGTTCATTTTCAGATTTCAACAAGTTTACGGACTTTTCCAGTTTATCGCTGCCAAATAATTCACCCCTCATGACAGTTACTAGGAAGAAGAGAACGTTGACGTCGTTCAACTGCACTGTATTGGCTGTAGTAAATTTCACATCGTGAACTCCTTGAAAATCTAAGACTTGGTTATTTATTAAAGTTATTCAGTAGACTCATCGAATTGAATGAAAATGACAGGCGGAATTTTCCCCGTTAGTGAGTGAAGACAAAGGCATGTTTACTTTTAATTTTTCATTATCAACTCACTTGATGAATAAAGTACTTCTTACTAAATTTCCTGCGTAGAAACATTTTAATATTTATTGCCAATATCTTTTAGCATCATTGGTCTACATCATGAAATTTTGAGGGAACATCCACATTGAACTCGCGCACAGTTTGCGGCGTGCCCACACAACTCTCTGTACACACGTGCGCAGTTGTCGCACCCACTGGGTCGTTATGACCCACTGGGCTGTACGGTGCGCCTGGCGGCCAACGTGGGGTCACAGACGTGTCGTGGGGTGCTGCGAGAGGTACAGGCGAGATGTTCACAACTTTCTGACAAAAGCTAATGTCTCACTATCAATTTGTTTAAAATATGAGAAACTAACTAGGTCATTTGTATAAAGTTGAAACAACTAAAATTGAGACGGCTAAGGATTTTCGAAATTTCATCATCCATAGCTTTTTTGGAATGGTAAAATTATACTTTTACGATTAAAAAGGGAGTGAAAAAATCTCCTCGCCGAAAGAAATAAACTTTTTAATACTCGGTCTTTAGTACCATCGGTGTACGAAATTTTTAATTTTATAGTAAATGAATGTTTGAGTGAAATGAGTGACATTTTACCATTCTATGGAATGAATTATGATTATTTAATTTGCAGTTTCAAACTGAGATACATTTCCATGAGCGCAGGGCTGAACCTCACAGCTGAAAACAATAACACTTTCAGTTCGAACAACTCGTAACACAGGCAAGGGAACACAGGAACATATGCAGTCGTTACGACTGCATATGTTCCTGTGTTCCCTTGCCCTGTGTTCCCTTGGTCACCGTGCGACTCATTGCATCACCACAAACTATGTAGATACCTGTATCGCACATACATACCTGTCTTTGTCCCCCCCTCTTGATAACGCACGCTGCTTAAGCGTGCGAAAGCTTGGGTAAGAAATCTAAAACCCAGTGGATGCTGACAAATCTTAACCTACAATATGGATCCTGGGCGTCCCTTATTCTAATAAATACATACCTGTATCGCTGGTATAGATACTGCATAGGTATAGACATATCTTGTGTAGATACTGCACATATCGCCTAAGGAGAATCGGAAAATTTCTTCAGGGGAATTAAATATTTTTCTCCCGAGCTTTCGAGTTCTTGTAAACAGCTCGCTATCAGGGGAAGGCGATTAGAAAAAAACGGTAGCAGATAAGGTGGGAGCGCGTATCTATTATACAGAAATATACAGTATGTCCCACAAAAAAACCGAATCGAGTAAAACCCGAATCGAGTATTTTTTTCCGTATCAGTAATACCATCATAATTTTGCTAGAAATTAAATGCTTATGGTATTCTTATGATGGCATTCCTGAAACGGAAAAAAATACTCGGTTCCGGATTTTGTGGGACATACTGTAAATATTTTTTACCGGGAATAAATACACGATCCCATTTTACCAGTCTCAGTTTTAAATCTTATTCATTTGATAATGAGGTGTCTGCAGAAACTTGAAAGTTCATCAAAATTTGGATCAAGTGATAAAGAGAAATGCTTGTTTGTATTTTTATTAATTTATTTATTTACGTATTTATTTAGATCTTTCGTATTCGCATAGGAGATGTATCGTGGAATTACTCCAATTCTATCAAAAACATAGCACTACTAAATAATTTCGTCATCATTGACATTTCCTTATAATTATGATTGTTCACGTTGTATTCATGCTGCGCCTGTGACAGTTTCCCATGAACGGAAGATTTTCCTAAGACTTTTCATCGTGCATTTTACTAGTGCAGTTTACAAGAGAGCACTGTATGTAGGCAAACTGGAGTCACCTGTGGAAAAAAGACCGCTATTAGCTCTGGAACGAATGCAAATGCGAAGGCAGACTTCAATACAAGAGGATATTAAAACCTTTAGGAAACAGCGAGGTAGCGACACCACACAGCGTCACAGACCGTTTGGTTGTTTCCTCTGTGGGTGTCTCGGCTGAAGGGGACCCCCACCCGTCCCCTCATGAGAGAACTAGAGGACGCGACCCGCCAAAATAGTCGGGACAAATGATAATTAACTTTTTAAGATGCCCTCTTACAATCGTGACAGTGAATGAAGACGACTACAGTCAAATGATACAGGAGTATTTATTGCTGCCGAAGGAAGATTTGGATGCGTAGAATTTGTGGTTCGAACAAGATGGGGGCGACACCACACACAGCAAGAGAAACCAAGGCAATACCACGACCTGCCTTTTCTGGTCGTTTAATTTCACGTTTTGGTGACGTTCCATGGCCACCACGGTCTCCTGATTTAACCCCTGCAGATTTTCTCTTATAGAAATACCTTAAAGGAAAAGTTTACCTCAATATGCCTAATACTCTTCATGAGGTAAAAAAAAGTTCTGGAAAATACTGTACGTAAAATTGACTTGTGTCTAAATAATATTGGAGAACATTTAAATAATATCTTATTTAAATTATAAAACTTCAAAATTTTCTCTTTCATTTAATACGTAAGAAATTTTATAGCTGCATTAGTTATCGTGTAATAAACGTTCAAATCGGTGAAGTGACTTTTGCGCCATCCTTTTTATAATTTTTTCTCTGTAACAGTTTTTACGGGCCACCTTAGAGAACATTACTGCTAGCGGCACTGGTATGTGGCGGTGTCGTAGATAGGAATATCGTATCGTAAATTATTGCAATCTAAATTACCCTAAATGTCTCATTTAATGTAGTACAGCATGATATTGTTTTAATTAACATTGTTTATGAATAGTTGACTTCAAAGGACACGATGTGGAGTAGCTTCACAGAAAAAATCAATGAATATTAAGAATTAGTATTAATTATAGTTACTCAAGGTAAATTCCCTCATTATTATCGGGGTGCGTAAGCTAGCGTATAAATAATTTTCCAGAAGACTTTCTCCGATAGTCGTCAAAGATGTAATCTCGGAATTCAATATTTCAAGACTGTAGGTATATGTGTCGCATCCCATAAGCTAAGTAGATCACAAACGGATTTTCTTGTAAAAGATTGACCATAATGAGATCTATCTATCTACATAGTATAATACTAAAACTCTGGTCGTCTTGCTTGTTTGCTTGCTTGAAACCGTACACACGTTTGTCTGTCGGTTCTGAGGTATACCAAATTTACACTCTTCGTTTATTCCTGTATTGTGGATACCGATGGTCAAGTACTTTATAAATATACGCCATGTGTATATGAATATATTAATTTTTTGAGAGTTTATTTACGAATGAATCTACTGACACACCGAAGGAATTAGATAGGAGAAAATTCATAAAGCCAGATTCTCAGGTACGTATTTACCACCAGCGAGGACATGTCAGAGCTGGCTGTCCGTATCAGTGACACGGAAAATTACATCATTTCACGTGATATTTACCATCATTTTTGGCGGCATGGGGACGCTAGTCTCCACATGACGTCATACAGAGCTGGTTTAGTTGGCTGTACAAGTAACTGTACCGTCTAGAGCTACGAGCCGTTCTGAGCACACCCTGGGTACTCGGGAGGTTACCCTGCTGAATGGAGTGTCTCTAGACACCAACTTTGTAAGAAACTGCAACTCCATTAATTCCTGTAGCATGGCAAGTTTGTATTTTCATAAGTAGTAATAACTATGTTACACACTTCATGTAACAGAACATTGGCAGTTCACTAGTAACAAAAAAGAAGTCGAAAAAAAAGTTCGAAACTTCTTACTAATATTCAATAATTTAGCTCGGCCGTACACGCAGGCGTAAAGTCACCTAAAGCCACTGCAGTAACGAATATTAGTCACGTTCTCTTACATGATATGATTATATACGAGTGTTCATTAGTAAGAATCATCCGACGTTTATTCCGTGTTAGAGATGTGCCTGCATTTCCTCGGAAAGCACATTAGTTAACGCTGCCTGAAACCGTTCTCCTCGGGCCTAAACTCCACAAAGTCGTCATGGTGCTGATGACGTCTGCGTGAGCGGCGGCTGCCTTTGAAGGCTGCTTAGGAGCTCCGCCGCTGACTAGCTGAACAAATTTGACTGATGGGAAATAAAGAAATTCCTGTGGAAAGTTGTGATAATGAGCGCCGCTGGTGTTAAATAGAGAAGCCCTTAAAATTCTTCTGTATAATTATGGCCCCTTGTATTCAGTTAGAGTATGTTTCAGTCGTTAACACATTCATCGCGTTTCCACACTATCGATAAATTTCAGTTTCTCGCAGTTTTTACAGAGCTGGGAACTGAAGAAGTTAGTTTCTTCACGCGTCAAAACCAAAACTCGCCCGTGGCTCCCAACCCTCACGCTTGAATGACAACATTCACCTCTCGGCGAGGCAGAATTTATCACACTTTCACCGGGCGATTTATGGCAAAAAGAAGGTTAGGATGAGATCCTAACACGAGACAAAGCGGCGACCTTGGCTGCAATAGAAACGGGCGTACGCGAAGTCAAGTTTACGGGGGATCTCTTGGGATCTGCCCATGTACATACCAGTAAACTTCTCAGGCAAGAATTAAATCGTAGAAATTATACGTCGGTAAGATTTTCTACGGACGAGGTACTCTGCAGTCCTTCGGAAAGTCTGCAAACAAACTGCAATATGAAATACCGAAATTATGAGAGCCAATGGAAAAATGCACTTTCCATTTCTCTAGAATTTAAATCTTTCAGTTTTAGAGTTGTTTCCTTAAAAACGTATTCCCAGGATAAATAATTGTTAAATCTTCAAACAAAATTCTCCATTTCGAAAATAGTACGATGGAAATATGCGCTGCAGACACCATTGCGCTGACACACAGTCTACTCAGACAGACTGAATTAATTTGGGTAATTAACAATAACAAAAGCGAATTGTTACAAAATCCATTAACAATTCATAGGCTTGCTTTGAGGTAGGACCCACGACTGCCACTGAAAGTCTTCCTTGAAGTTTCTTGAGAGCGTTGCCTTGCATGCCGCCAGGAAGCTATTACTTATATCGCCCTAGATTTTGATGCCTTTTTTAAATTAGAGCTGAAGCTTCGTTAATTAGAGCTGATGTCTTAAGTCTGACTTCTTTGAACAAAGTCTTCGGGGTCAAGACCAGGATATAGCGCAGGGCTCATGCCGCTAATTGCTTCAGATCGTTAATGCTGAAATGGTATGAAACTCATTACTGCTAATATTTCCTCATTATTTAAAGCACGCGATGCGAGGTAGGCAGAGACCTTAGACAATATTCAGTGAGCGTTGCTAGGTTCTACTCAACCGCGTGTCAGTCGCTGTGTAACTTATTTTTAAATCTATAGTTTATTCATGTGCTCCCATTTCTAATCGCGCGTCATCTTTAGATTTAACCTGAGTAGGTTACGTTGATTAAGGCAGATAAGGTTGTGTTAGTTTAGACTGATTTATGATGGAAAACATCGCAGCACATGCGATTACGATGTAATGGAAGTTAAGCACCAAGATTAGGATGAAGGTTAGAGCTCAGTAAGGTTGAGCAAGCACGCTAGGCCTATACTTCTATGACTCCAAGAAAAAATTAGAAAACAATGTAAACAGAAAAACGTAACAAGCAATAAATATGAAAAAAAACAAGCATTAAAATCAGATACAAATAAATCCAACTTATTCGGCGAGTAAAAATATTTACACTTGTTTACTATTTGCACTTGTCAATTCATCAGTAAAAAAGGTCTAGCTTGGACAATTTTTCTGTATACTATGTTGAATTTCTGGTGACACATGACATGACAACGAGAGATACTTAGTAAATTGTTGAAAGGTTCCTGAAGGGAATACAATTGGCTTTACTGAAGCGCCCGCTTAAAGTAGTCGATTTAAAAATGCTGTAGTTTGTATTAGTGCAATTGTATTCCCTGAAGGGAATACAATTGGCTTTACTGCAGCGCCCGCTTAAAGAAGTCGATTTAAAAATGCTGCAGTTTGTATTAGTGCTGAAAGGATAAAATAAATTTTATTGAAGAGTGTAAGATTTAAAATTTTATTTGACATTCTACGTACTATTAAAACGAATATATTGACATATCTGCAGAACTTCTATTTCATGAATGGTTCATTTGCCTCAAGACAAATGCAGAAAATTTGTCTTGCAAGGAATTATTAAACAGGATCCGCAATCAAAACAATTCGACGACTTCAAGCAAGATATGGGATACGATTCCCTAAACTAATAGTTCAAATCAATTAGGCTAAGTAGAGTGCGCATGGCTCGGGGCATAATTTAAATGACAGATCCAGGCCATTCAAAAAATAGAGAGGACAAAAGCGAACATTCACATGGTGAAAATTTTAATTAATGATGATGAAACGAAATCAGTGAGAAAATTGTCTGCCGAGACACAGATAAAGAAAACTACAGTACATTATATTCTCAAAAAAGACCTCCTCTTAAGACGATGCATTGTTATCAAGAATTCTCACTCCAGGATATAGATCGGATGCTATTACAATTTTGTTGTTCGTATTGATTAAAGCATCGAGTCCTGTTGTGGTCATGTAGAAAGTTATAGAATATAATAATATTTTAGATTTTGCTCTTTTCAACTGAACGTATTTCAGCCTTCTAACAATGATGGTTTACAAGCCAAAACGTTTCTTGTTACTTGGTCACTTGTTTAGCGGACACAATGAACATAAAAAATATGTATCCCTTTTTTGTACACGTTGTAAAACCAGTGTGCCAAGAACATTGCACTACGTTCTAAAATTATATGCGAATTAGTTCTTTGGCAGTAAATCAAATATTTTTCCATGAAAACCTCTGAAATTCAATACTGTGTATGGAGACTCAGTTCCATGTGCTATGNCCGCGCAGTTGCAAACAAACAGTTCTCATTTTGGTGCCTTGTTGCAATAATTACCATTTCACTTTATAGGCGAGAAGGATTGCAAAGAAGCTTTAACAGCACTTAATAAGTAAAAAATTGTCCAAGAGCTCTTCAAGAAGTCATCTAGCTTGGAAATGTTTAAAATGGTTATCCAAGATCATCGTGCCGAGAAAAAATTTGCGAGTTGCCCCGATATGTGTAATGGTCGCTCAGACAAGAGCAAACTGCAAAAAATGTACGTGTGTTGCAGCGAGCTCCATGTCTAATAAAGATAAAAGTTCGTCTTTACCCTCTCCAAACCAGTGAGGAAGTGTTCGAGGGTGCTGGTGCTGCTGGTGTGCCGGGTAGCTCGGTATACCGTATTCTTAAGAGGCTCCCCAAATGCAGATGTATGACTTCCTTTGAAGGCTGAGCACAAGATGAAACAGCTTGAGTGGGCCCTGAAGTAACATGATCTGCATGGGCAGATTACACGAAGCAGCTGTTGGAGTAAGTTTTGTTCAAACAAAATGGGCCTCTCAGAGTGGACGACAGTGTAAGACTGTTGATTTTACTATTGACTGATGTTTGCGTTTAGTTTATGACTCAAAACTTCTTTCCATCGCGTAAGTTCAATAGCTTGGCCTCCCGAAAAAACTTTTTAATGCACAATAATGCTCCATCACATGCAGCGAGGCTTGCAACCCATCATTTGTACAATGTCTCTTTACTAGGCATGGGTGCCTTGCTCTCCGGATCTAAACCTAATGGATTACTTAATGGAGGATCCTTATAAGAAGGTTTACGTTGCCGGAAGGCAATATAATTCTGACCTGTAGCATGGCGTCAAGACTGCTGTTAAAAACGTTTCTTCAAATTATATCAAGAAATTGAATTCATCGCAGACGTAAGTTTTTTTTGTCTAATTACGGCCGCTGTGTTGAGCACTTGCTGAACAATGGAGTTAAATTTTTATTTTTAACTTTGCATTACTATTTCTCTGTATTAAATATACATAAAATGCTCGATTTCTTCGTGGAAAGGTACAATTACAAAATATTTTGGGATATTTGCATATAAGTGGTGCAGTAATTACTGCAACAATGCACTAAAATGACCGCCGTTTGTTGACTGCCGAGCCAATCGTGTCAAAATTCAGCAATGCGCTAAGCGTGAGGCAGTGCTTCCACACACAGTGTCAAGTTCAAGACATTTCCGTGAAAAAACATCTGAGCAATTGCCAAAAAACTGATTTACATAAGATTTTGGAGTATACGAGTAGGGTACGTACGTGTACGTTAATTGCAAATCATTTCTAACGTAAGTACTGCTTTGATCAAAAATTGTCGTAAACGTTTTGCCGCCAACCATAGTCACAGTGAATAAATCTACATCTAATTCGTAAAATGACTTCAGCAATAAACTTCAGAGGAATGAAACACCTGCGCTTTACACACTGAGTAAACAAATAAGAAATCGAACTACAAGACATTTTCAAAAACAAAACATGGAGTACTGGTACGGAAACCTGAACATCTCTTTTGATTCTCCATTCAGATCCTTTAAACTTTATCCTCGCACTCCGTCTCCCTTTTTGGACTGACACGATACTACAGTCCACCAAAAAACGCCAAGTTCAAAGTGTTACACTAACATGGCGGAGAAGAAAGGTTATGATTGGGGGGCGAGATCGCGAGGCAGACGGAGGAGGCGTTCAGTATCGTATGTCAAGGGCATCAATGCCTCAGTTCTGCCTCGTAGACAGGCCCTGGCAACGCGGCGAGGTGCTCTGTCAACGGAGGGTGGGTGTAGTTGACACCTAAGTTGGCTTTGTAGCTCGTGCATTGGCGTCATATTGGGCGAGTGGCCGACGGTGAGAAATGGGCGGGCCTGTCATGGGAACATCGTTTCGAAAAATACTGCAGGTGCTGAAGCTATGAAGCACCCAAGTGCAGATGAAATCCAACCGTGGATATTTTCTAGTGTCAAATGTCTTAGCATTCGTATGGGATTTTCTCGAAAGCGATATTCGAATACGTTCCTATATACTGGCAATAGGACACAATAAGACTTAATTTACTCACTAATTGCTCCGACGTTAAAGACGCGAAAAGATGTGCAGTTTGCGACGTTTATGTCTGAAGCAGAAACGAAACTCCAAACACAGCTTCACTTAACACGTTGACTCCGATTCTCCTCACAGGTGAAATTAAATTCCGACAAATATCGCTACTGTGAATTTAAAAATGAAGGATTTTGGTTTCACAAATTTGGTTACTCTATTAATTTTCTTTCTAATCAGAACTACTTATTCGATTGATGAACACAAATTCGAAGAAAACTCGAAAATTTGTATTTATACATGATAGTGCTTTGGTTACATTAGGTTATGTTAGATGATCGCGTGTACCATATATGACCCCCTTCGGAGTCAACGTGTTAATTTACCCAATAATGGCTCCGACGTTAAAGACGCGAAAAGATGTCCAGTTTCCGACATTTATTTCTGAAGCAGAAACGAAACTCCAAACACAGCTTCACTTACAGGCACACTCGTTTTGGCATCTGTAAAACTAGCGACAACTCACGGGATCGGAACATTACTCCGTCATGGGCATTTGGTCAGTCTGCGTTCTGTGCCAACAGAGCACGAAGGAATTTTTCAGCACGGCAAAACTTAGTTTCTATCCCCGGGTCGCTGGGGCATGTGCGGCAAATAAGGGACGGCCCACCTGACTGCCCTGCAGACAGCGTGATCGAAATGGAGTGTATTCGCGTTTGAAAGGTCAGGAGCAGCGGAAGCGGCAAATATCGACATGGGACAACGGGGTGATACGATGAGCCAAAACGTATAGATCATCTTTCTGATGCGAAAAATCTTATTTCGTGTGTCTGTATTCGCTTGATAATTTATAAGCTCAAACTCCTAAACAACGCTATTAATCTTAATTGAAATTCTTGATTTTATAATACACGCGTTCAGTACTATTGATACGGTTTTAAATTAAAATTCCTCTCCTAAAAGCTTCACTTTTTGTTGAACACGATAATTTGGAACTGATCATTCACGCGTACTAAAAAAATTACCTTTGCCACGTCGGGAGATGAATTCTTGATGAAGGTGGGCCAGTTTTGTAGCAGATTGGTTGCATTAGCTTGTGCTTTCAGCACTATCGTATCATTTGCGTTTTCTAACATCGCTGGAGAAGCAACGCCTGATTAATCTTCATAGAGCATTTTAGTAAGACTTGGATAAAACAATGTCAACTAACAACGCTTTTTGTTTTAAACTGATTGCAATAACTTTGCAATCAACGCAGTTGTCTAAAAGGAGATTAATACACCATAACGTTCATTAGCGCATCTTAACTAGCTGAAATTTCTCTGCTGAAACTTTCACGAGTTAGGAAAATTGCTGCTTCTTGATATGTTGAAAATATTTGCAAGTATCTCCAGCGAGTTAGATGGACTGCAGCATGTCAATTCGCTGTTGATCACAAAAACCAAAGATAAAATAATACAGTTCCATCAAATGACGTGAATTTAGATAAAGAGTTATAAGTGAAAAAATCATTGGGACCTAGTAAAGTTAGTCGCCGACATATCAGTAAAATACTTATCCATTCGATTGCAAATAGAGGCAAAGAAGAAATAGTAACGTAAAAGATTTGTAGTTCTTTATCTATTGACATAGAATGCGCTGTTTTCAGATAAGATCCAAGTTTACCTGTTCGTTCAATCAGGGCGCTAATAAACTTCATCTAAATTCTATTGCTCTAAATTCATTTTCTAACCAAGTGTGCACCAGTGTTTTTAGGAGACAGGTCAAATGTAAATTGACATCACCATAGTTTACCCAAGCAAGCGAACAAAAAGTTACAACAAACCTTTTACTTTAAAAACGGGTCGAGTTGATGTTCATGTAGCGCCTAAATTCGAATGCTACTCTCTCCCAAGGAGCGGAACTGATGTTTAGAACTGGACAGATTCGGATACTAAAAAACAAGCTGGGTATCTATCGACTATTCCCGTGCGTGTTTTATGTAAATGCTGAGTAGCAAATTTATTCATGCTCCTAATTAAGTGGTCATTGTGCCATGTGTGTCAGAAATTAAGTGTCGAAGATTTGAACTAACAATCAAGAGTTTAGAACATAAAAGTTGCCCAAAACAAAAACTGACAGAGGTTAAGACTTCAGCTAAATGTCGCTTGATCAACAAATAACCATTACTGATGACACTGAAATTAGAATTTAAAATGTCCCATTCGTTTCCTTGAATACTGAAATGTCGATTCAACATTTCTGTTATATCTACGTTAAGCTTTCATTCCGAAGTGGGAAACCAGATGATCGGATACTTTGTCGAAGATTTATGGAACTTCGTCATATCAGCCGTTCTTTATGTTACGCACACCACTACTATCTTTTCAAAGCTTGGGCTCAGGAATTTAGAATACTGAAAACTATACTCATGAGTTTTCAACAGTTGCAGAACAGCACCTTTTACAAGTAAAATCTTTCCATAGGAATATTTTTTGCTTTCGATTCTAAAATCAAGAAAGGAATCAAGAAAATTATTTCTCTGTCGAAAAATTATCGCACCAGTTCCTTGATATCTTGAGTTTGAGTCAATAGTATTATTTTAATTTAGACTCAGCTAAAAAAATTATTTATGTCCAGATATTTTTCTCTGTTTAACAAATTTTTGCAGTGGACACAAAGTGGTGCTGGAGACTTTTATTTTGAATGTAGGCAGCTAACGCAAGCGTTCTGCAGGGAGTTTTTATGCATGTGCTTGAACCGAAAAAAGATCACCTCGGACTCTAAAAGCTTTATCAAAACAAGTTATCCAAACAAGTTCGTGGACGTAGAAAATTTCGAATCAATGCGGGACGTAATGAAAAAACTCCGTACGCACTCAGTTCACCTCTAGCGCTAATCTAAACCAATTATGACTCAGGCTCGTCCTTATGTGGCGAGTGGACGGGTCCGAGGATCGGACCTCAGCGGAGGGCGCTCACCCAACGGAGGGCCCCTCACAACTGTAAAAGGCAAGAGTCGCCGCATCTCCTTCAGCCTGACTCAGACAGACTCGTGGGAGTAAATGTCTGCACTGTCTCTTGTAGTTTACCTGGTTTTACATCACAAAAAATTGATGTATTGATAGCAGGTTTCATTACTATCAATAAAGTCCAATGTATTTGGCTTTCAGTAACGTTTATAGGAATGAATTGGGTCTAATGTATCTGCACTTAATTAAGAATTTTAAGTGCACTATATCTACTACACTTGTCATACGCCGTATATGTCAGTAATTTGCCGTGTATGGTAGGAAGTAGTTTGAACAGATTAGAGGTTGATGTATTCCAAAAGTGGCCCTTGACTTGTTTTATCCCCGTGCATCTTCTACTGATCTGATGGTTGTTTTTCTGTTCGTTCTGAGCTCCTACGCTGATGAGTTGAAGGAATTTGTCTATTTTATGTGTGTGATAAAATAAGTTATCATTCTGCCACGCTAACGGACATACCGTCGAGAGCGAGTCATCTCTCCCCAAATGGAGAGAGCTTTTTTCAAGCCAATTAAAAGTTACAGAGCGGAACAGGAATGGCAATAATTCCATGGTCACTTGGTAGCTATGTTGCAGCCTAAACCATGTTGGGGCATGCTAAAACCACACAAGGACACATTAAAATTTGAGCATTGGTGCATCAGAATACTGTTTTGTGAATGGTTTTTGGAGAAGGAAGTCGGAGTGATTGATTTTGCGGGTAAAAACCGAGGTTCGGGTCCCATTTTCCGAAGACTTTGGAGGTTTGGAGTATGAGAATGAGAAACTCAGTATGAAAATGAGAAGTTATTTATAATTATGATTTGCATAAGATATTCCCACACTGAAATAAATGAAAGGATAATTATTTTTATCGTAATTTCTCGCTTAAGTAAACATACAGGATCCGTAAAGGTGCAATAAACATCCGACAAATGGTCAAAAGTTTATTCACTATAGAAAGACAACAAAAAAGCCCTAAAAAATTTAACACCCTATGTATTTTTGTACGCTGAATGCCAAATCGGTACTAGAATAAACAAATAAAATTTTGATATAACACTGGTAAAAGTTTAAGTTTATCGCCTCAAAATGTATCTAACACACCCTCAAATATAGTTTTGAAAGCAATCATAAATAGTCTTAGAGCATTCCAAAGTGGTTTAATTAAGTCAAAGGAGTGCTGTAGAATTGTCGAGAAAAATACTCGACTTCGTCCACGGACGTGCAGCTATCAGCCAATGTCTGAGAGCTGACTGAGAAGAAAGTCATCGTTCGAAACTCTCATTCTAATAGAGCAAAGACTAAAGAATTGTCCTAAAGAACCAGAGACATAATTGTACAATTGTAGAAAAATGATTTGGCCAAGATAATAATTTAATTTATGCTAAAAATATCAATCTCAACCATTCGTGACACGATTCACCAGTTCACGTCACATTAGCCCACTGCAAGTCCATTACGTTCAGGGAGTCCATTTAAAATTTCAAACGTCTCGGTCATACGTGAGAGTTCTTGGCTAAAATTTCTGGTTATCCAAAATTTATTTGGTACCCTGTTTTTTCGATGTGCTTACACAAGATGAGATTATGATCAAGTTTGAACTGAATATTAATGGAATACTAATTGAAACAACCGAGACGTTTCCTCCAATCCAAATTCTATCAACAGGTCCTTATAATTTTCTAAAATATATGACCCCCTTGTTAAATCAAGCTTGTAAAACTACAGCCAATGATATGCTTTCTTCAAATTCGACCGCTGTTTCACCCACCATGTTCCTATCTCGGTTAAATTTTCCCCGTTAACATTGCATGAATTTTGCCGACGTAGCCTATTTACGGCTTAGCATGTCATAGGTCCAAAATTTTCATTGTTTCGTCCCTTGAAAACGTCCAGTTTCGTCCAGTGGATGTTTCCGAATCTAAACCTGCAATATGGATCCTGGGCGTCCCTTATTCTAATAAATAAGTTTTAGTATTATACTAGGCTACTCATGACCCATTGGGTCAAATAAAATTTATCAAAATCAAACCGTATCCAGAAATATATCCTATGCAGTTAAGTCAGTATCCACAATACAGGATTAAACGAAGAGTATATATTTCGAATACCTCAGATCCGACAGAGAAACGTGTGCACAGTTTCAAGTAAGCGAACAAGCAAGACGACCAGAGTTTTAGTATTATACTAGTTAGATAGTTATAGATAGATAGATAGATTACGCATAGCTGATATAGACGTAAATGAGGGTTTAATCTTCAAAGAGCAAATTTGGCGAGTTTTTCAGGTGTCTCTAGCGTGACTATGGTACATGATAGTAGATAGAAAGAGCACAATTTCAAAGCGATCCGAGTATCACAATGTACCATGTACCTAAGTAGTAAGAGTCACATATTGCGGAAAATTTTCTCATTCATTTGGTTTTGGGAATAATGGTGATTGTACGGAGGCACGATACAAAAACAAAACTCAAATATTTTCGTTCAGTTACAATTACCGGCTCATTCTTACTCTGGTTGTAGGTTTTGTGTGTTAAAAGCACAAATGTGAGAAGGGACTCACGCCACCCTCACAACACACAAGGTCCAAAATAACCGTGTTGCCTGGCATTTGTCTGCCAATACTATACCAACCAGGGCGTGTAGTCGTGTACCACATGGGGATATGTCACTTCATGAACCTCTAGGTGTCGGAATGCTTCCGAAAAATGGAACTCAGAACCATTAATAATGAATGTTCTTTTGAATGACGGAGTCTGGAAGGAATACTTGTATGTTGTTGGAATACTCCGTACGAAGTTGAGGTTGTCTGCCGGATGCTCATAAAATTTTCAAGAAACGTCATGTGAATTTACAACAATTCGATGTACTGAAAATCACCTCTATTGTACACAACGGTATGTATTCAGTCGAACATTTAAGTTTATTCATCAATACTTTTTGATAATAATGAACCTTTCGATCGATTTCATGAATCTCAGAATGAGCACGGAGGAAGTTTGACGAACTGCTTGCAGCTTCAGCTGAAGGTTTCAGACATCACTCAGAAAAACCCTGACACCTCCAAGTGTTTCAACCTTCACTCGTTAGCTAAGAGCTAAGCCGCAATTTATGCGTGAGGTTGTGCGTAAAGGAAGAATTGCTTCGGTGAGGAAGAATTGCTTCGAGTGCACTCTCCACAGTAAATCCTCCTTATGCCAGTTTAATAGATTCTAAATTACATTAATGGGTTTTTCACGTACGAGCATATAACTAAGCTCACAGTGACGTGTAGCACCTTCATCTTCAATGATAGGTTATGTTCAGTTAAATAGCACTTGGTGCTGAACCCTTCAAATATTTGTTCATTTTTTGCCATTTTTTATCTATTCTCTGTCCATCTGTAGAATTATTGGATAACTAGGGTAAGTTAAATTAAATTTATACATGAAATGCCGTAGTTTAACGCAAAATAGATTACGGTACTGGCTCATCAACATGTGAATGTCACTCAATTAAAGGACTCAGAAGAGTGTTACACACAGCACTAATGACGCAAATTTGTACTTCGATTTTGTGAAAAGTGAATGATGCACATAAATGTGTACAAATGCTAACTATTTTCACTCAGTGTTTTCGCTCATTAGAATGCATCCCATTCTGAAGCCGAAGTTTAGAAGGTGTTGACGTTAAATATGATACAAAGTCATAGAAGTTGAGTCGTTCATTATATCTCTAATTGAAATGTTGAATGGAGTTTGTTATGAGTGTTTAAATTACTAACACGTTGCCTACGTATTAGGCCACCAGTGTATTAATCCTCCATTGTTGCGGAATGGCTTGCCTGTACCCCAACAATCATTTTATTTGCGGTTACACCACACATTTGAACTACTAAAAAATAACTACTATCAATCCGAGTAAAAGGAAAGAGCAAAAATATTAAAAGCATATCTAACTTCAGAGCACAAAAGCGTCGCTGACTTCAATTTCGGCGCCCTTTATGAAACACATTTGGTATAAACATTCATCCATATTGAAGTTCATCTTCCCGATGCATAATGAATTATAACCACTAGTTTAGACTCATAAAACATTTCATTGTGTCACATCATTACCAAACCTCGAAACCTACCAGAGTATGAAATAAGTAAATCACAAATGCAAATGCGATCCTTCGCTCAATTTTTCAGTATTTTTAAATAAATTTTCAATTTTCGTGCGAGCTGTAACTCGAGTAACCTTCATTTTTCCTGTCAATTTGTGGTTTTTATTCGTCGAGCTGAACAGCATGAGGTATCGTTATCAAACTCGTAGGCAACCGAGCTCGGCGCATAAAAATAAATTTCAAGCGAATTTTAACCCCGTTTTGGATGTTTGTCCGTCGCAAACTATTTTCTGCACGTAGATCAAAGGATGAACAGCGTGGAAGTTCAGCAAGTGCCTCCTTGTGTGGTCTGCGAGCCAGACAGCGCAAGATAGGCATACACCTACGGTGCGATGTGTACCCGAGATAGGAACACACGTCCGGCAGTGTGCCGTACGTAACATCTGACAACAGAACAAACTCGCCCGGCTTCTAAGAGGATTTTCTCTAAGTTCAAAGGGCCTCCACATTCTCCTATCGACATCGAAGCAAAACCACTAATGCGTCACATTGTTAGTAGCAAACAAATGAGCACTAGAGCTGAGGAGTGCCATAGGTCTGGGGCTTCTGAACACTTTGAATGCTCCTAGATATAAAAGGAGAAGTCGCTTGATTCAAGATGGGGAATGACATCACGGTGTTTCAAGTGCAAGTGCTAGCTTGGTCTTTCGAATTTTTTTAATGAAACAATAACGAGTTCATTCAGCTTGAGCGGAAATATGCAATTTCCGACTGGGCTCGTTTCTAACATAATAATCAAACAGGTTTCATTAACAGTGCGAATTCAAGCCAGCTACGAAAAGGACGCGCATATGTACCCCGAACTGAATTTCTTGAATTCAGAACCCAATAAAAATGAAGGGGAATCAAAACAAAGGTTGCACCGGAAAGTAAATAAACAAACACACTTCAAAACTCATATAGGTTCATTAAATGGTTCCAAGCTGGACATTGACAAATAGTAAAATCCAGCTACAGCTCGGCTGACCATATATCCCAACGATTTCAACTACGACGGATTGGAATTGTTCAGCAACACCGTATCAGAAATGTTCACATCGCTTGTACAGTTGAGAACTGAAACTGTTGAGCAGAATTTGGAAAATCAATCGACTCGCCGCTCTAGCGTCAGCCGCCAACTTGAGTGCTCACTCACACAGCTATCTGCGATTGTTCTGGGTTTTTAAAAATTGATATGATGGTTTCCATATCCTTGACACCCACTCACAACATTGTTACATCTGTGCCAGGAGACGAGTTTAGGGATTGTCGCGTCAGCATCCCGAGCTTATTCGATGCAATGCCACATTTTACTTAGAAGAAAGGCAAATGACAGCTTTAATTCCAAGGTATTTTTACTCAACGCTTAACCCAATATGCAGTAAATGTCTGATCAAATACAGAGTAGAAGGAAATTATAATTGATGATTTTAAAGATGCATTGTAGGCTAAGAGTTTTAGAAAACAAGGGTACCAGTGACGAAGAATACACGTCATCACGTATACAACAGCCGACAAAGAACTCGGTGATCACAGGTTATTTGGGCTTCATTATTTCAAATTATCTACAAACCTTCCACTGCCTCCACGTACTATTTGAGAAACATCAATGCGTCACGAAATGCCAGTTTGGAGACCCATTTCATTCATCCTCTAGAGGCATAGGTCTACCTCTAGGACCTCCGTCAGGCCAAGAACAAGGTAAGCGACATCCTCGACGTTCATTAATTCTTGAGGGGCCTCATTGAGTTCTCATTGTTTGCTGGGCGTGAAATTGTGATCTCAGATTCGTGCCACGCGTGCCAGCGGAGGTCTTGTAATTGCCTATCCCGAGCGGCGGCTTCAAAGGCACCTGGTATTGCAGTCTGGCCCACTTCAAATTTAAAGTTACCGACCTCAAATGCAATGTTACCGACAGCCAACACTGTACAACCGGCTGCAGGCGCAATATTGGCCACAGCTGGTGCAACATTGCCAACATCAAACCCGAGACTTGTGAGTATTTGGGAGCTAATTCGAATCGCCTAGAGAATAAGAAGCCAATGTGATATTGCTTCCTATATCCCAATCAGCCTCCGCTAGATAAAACTGTGAACGATTCTAAGCATGATTTCAGTGGTGACTCGAATTTGCAAAAGTGGCATATTTTACGAATTTCTCACTATAATGAGGCTCTGTTGAAAACAGAATAATTTCAGAAACTCTACGGGATGTTTAACAAAGAAATTGACTTTCACTTCCAGTCATAGGTTAATATTAGCTACGGTCTTGTGCTAATAACCATGACAAATTTGGCTAAGTTAACGAAGGACTTCAATTCTCACGTGCACCAAGTCTATTCGAATTTTCTTAAGCTTAAAAATGTTCCGATGCAATGGGGATCTGAAAAAACGTTTTGAGCTAGTATGTTCATAAGCTTGGGATGTTACCCATTAGAAATTTTCTTGAGCTTCCAGAGGGCTAATATATTTTGAAATTAATGCCTCGTGAGGCAATTCAGTGAATTTATTTAGTAGGATCATCAACAACTAACGCAGTTTGCAGTTGTTGTACAGAAGGGACATCAAGTCTGGCTCAATTCGCTCGGTGTTATTACGATAAATTATTTACATTTTCTCAGCCAGAGAAGTATCGGGAATTTTTTGCTACATCAAGGAAGCCAAAATTGTGCGTCGAGCACCTTGCTAACTGAACATACCAATAATCAAAATTTATCATTGAAACTTTTGAAACGCTAATTTAGGTGAAGATTCAGAGTTAAGTTTCGAAGATATTTGGGGAGCAATGTATATGTTCAAGACTTTGTGCATATACGGCACTTTACATAGAAGAAACTTTGGGCAGATTTTGAAGTGTACATTGTTCTGCAATGAACTATGCTTGAGTTATCACCATTATGCTGTACATTTGCTTCGTTATTTTTGCCAATAGGTAAATAATGCAAATTTATACCAATGCCAGATCAAACGAAGTACCTAGAGTAATTGAGCTGTTTCTCATAAAGCAAACTTTGAGGTGGCCATCCCTGCAGAAGTCCTCGCTGTTTGCCGTCACACATGGTAAAAACAGATTTGTTTGAAAAGTAAGTCTGAACATCATACAATCAGTCGGGCGCCGCTCAACTTTTAGGGCCCCTCAGTAAAGGCATAGAAATTATTCCGAAAACTGAAGAGATGAAACGAGGACTTTCAATTGAGGTAGAGCTGCGTTATAAGTAAGGTACAGTATCCTTTTATTATTTCATCTTAAAATAGAAAAATAAATTCAGAAGCTAATTCATTTGTTGAAGAGAGTTTTACCGTTTTTCCATCTTCATCATAACTGAATTTTATCGCATAGGGGGAACAGAAGTAATTGCACAAATGAGATTTCATTGTTTTAAGCATCTCGTTAGCCAGCATTCATAGAACTCACGCAAAAAATGCATTGTTTCATATAGAGCGAAAATATTCAACACAATTTATCCTTCTAGATACTAGAAGTATGCATATGGTCTGAGATCCACACAAAACATAAAAGGCGTAGGACAAAGCTATTCAACAAAATTAGTTTCCCATGTTAATATTTAGTAGCAAATCCTTTGTTGGCAATTGCTGCTCAGAGACGGTTTCCGTGTGATGAAATAAAGCGTTTGCAAGCTTGTGGTGGCATATGAGCCCATTTTTTACCACGTATTTTCTTTAGTTCTTCAAGATTCATTGGACTTTTCTGATGAACCTCCTTCTTCAGTGTTCCACATGGATGTCCAATAAGAAAATAAGTCAGGGGATTGGATTGGCCAAGGGAGAACATTGATTTTGTTCTTCATGAGCCATTAGGATGATAACTTTGCCCTATGTTTAGGGTCGTTATCTTGCTGGGACGTCCATTTTCGTTTTTAGAATAAAAGCTTCGCCCTTGGAATGAAACTCTTCTCCAACATTTAACGGTACACAGTCCCATCCATCTTGCCATCAATGATACGAAGCGCACCAGTGCCAAATGTTGTAAACCAACTCCAAGTCATTATAACGCCTCCTCCGTGTTTCACCGTTGGGATGGTATTACTCCTCTCTTAGACTGTTCCTCGTGTCCTCCACACTTGACGAACGGAGTTAAGGCCAAAAAATTCAATCATTGGTTCATCAAACTAAATAACAGTCTTCCAAAATGCATCTCTTTCTCCAGGTGTTCTTTTACAATGTTCATACGTCTTGTAACGTGGTTTTTGCCCAGCATGGGAGTTTACGGGGTGCGAAACATTTGGTCCCATTGCTGTGAAGTTCTCTGCTGATGCTTCTTTTACTCACTACTTTCCCGGTAGCTTCCAGGTAAGTTTTTAACTCTCTACGAGTCATCATGGGCTTATTCTTAATCTTCCTCGTCAAAAGTTGACGAACCCGAAGAATAATCTTCCATGGAGCAGCACCTGACCTTGATAAGTTAAGAGTTGTGCTATATTCGTTAAGCTTACGAAGAATTAAACCAACTGTAGAGTATGGCCCATGAATCTATGTAGAAAATTTTCTGTGCGATATTCCTTGATAATGGATCTGAATTATTCGCTTTTGTAGATATTTTGAGACTTCTTTTACTGTCGGCATGGCGTTCTTTAGACGACTGTGAGCTACGACTGCTCATCAATAACTGTACGTCTAATTCCATGTCAAACCAAATGGATTTTTCTTCTCGAAGTATCTAGAATGTTCTACAGGAATTCAGATACGATGTGACAAAAAAACATAATTACCGTTTGAAAGTTGTTTCACAAAAATAGTTGAATACTATTGTCTGGTGCCATATATGGAATTATTGTGTATGACGCCGTGTACTCGTAAAGGTCAATACTCTCATTTACAACTTCACTTTGTTAACTAGAATTTGTGCTCTGTTGAAGTTTGATGTATGTTAGCTCGCTAAAAGTTTAATAAAAGTGGATTTTGAAGTGGGCCTGCACATGTACACCTTCGAGCACAGAGGAGAAAAAAATGTGCCCATTATCTGTAGTTCATTAATTTCGCAACGAAAAGACTTCACTCGCTAATCTCGTACGGAAGTGTAGGGCACATAACAAATAATTTAGCTGTGGGTAGGTGACGTTTGCTCGCAATCTGCGCGCATGCGCGGGCCTTTCATTTTGAAATGATTTAATTACAAACAGTGAGTACATTTTTAACCGCTTTGTACATTCCAAAGCAATTTTCTGAAAAACTTTTGCAATTATAAATTGCACGGAATCATCACCTGGAATATTAAACGACGCTTCTTTAATTCTTTCCAAAAATGTGCATCAACTAGCGTTGAGTATACCCGAAGTGGAAGAAAAACAGTGGAAAAAATTCTCTATGCAAATGAAACTTCAAGTTCAACTCCGACAGCCTCAATTATAATTTGCAGGCAGCACGGGAAGACTCCGCCATCCTGGATAATATATAGGAGTAATTGAGACCAGGCCTCTTTGGTTCCATCGGCAGGGACGCCTCTTCAATGCGCCACGGGCGGCGCTGGTCTCGTTCCTCTGCAATTTGGAGCGCCTAACCTTTGCGTGGCGGTCGTTAGTTTCCAGAGACTTGAACGCGTGGGAAGAAACAATCCCAGACCTGGTCGATAAGTTCATTCAATTTATACTCGAATTCATGGAGTGAAATTAATAGTTTAGGAACGCGCTCTCGCTCAAATACAAATAAAATGACTAAGAATGTATATATCTCTCTATGCTTCTTGATAATAGACGCAACTTTTATGAGAGAAACCAAGTGGGTATCATTTCCTAGTGCTTCACTGCGTTATGTGAGAAGAACATTCAGTTGCCGAATCACAGACAACAACAAAACATGCCCATGCAGTTTACCCTACGTGGGAGCGTGCCTTAGATACATATTTTACCATTCAGACAGCAAGGACGAAAACGTTTTGACACTATCGGTCGAAAATTTTCAGCATTTAAAAATCATTAAAATCTTCCAAAAAATTTGCACTGAAAATTTAGTTTTACAATGACAGAAGCTAAAACTACAGCACCGTTGATGGTAGGTTCGAGCCTCTACTTTGGTGCACCATCTTGCGCTGTCGCGGTCAGAGTGGTAACGCTGACACATCGCATGGCGAGAGTGGTGGGGTTGTAGACACTTGTAACCCCAATATTCTGTAAAATCCTCACTTCCTTGCGAATAGTAGAGCTCCTATCTCTGTCAAAATACTTGGAAATGCGTGCCTTCAGAGACTATAGCACCTGGACAAACGAATGAAATAACGGATATTCGAGCGCTTGGTTCTTCTCTATGTGGTAGTCAGGTCTGCTGAATTGTTCATAACTGTTTTACGTGGGGAGAAATGCAATCCCGTGGGCTTACTTTAGTGCAAGTGCAGAATAATTCCTGCGGTACGCTGCATTTCTGAGACACAAAGCGCGTGCGCCATGGGAACTTGAAGGAGTTGGTAACTAGAGGGCAGGTGAGCGACGAGATGCAGTGGGTCGTCACACACGAGTAGAGTAGCTACAGAAGACGGTGTTATTCAACACCACAACGGATGGGTCAAAATGGCCTATTTTGAAAATTTTGCATCACTATGATCAGCTTTAATAGCATCAATTCTAAATCTTAAGAATACGTTATTACTATTCTAATTGATTTGTTCAGCAAGAAAACGTCAGTTAATTGATGATATAAAATTTTTCCAATTCCATTTGGTCATTTGGACGGATGGGTCATTTGCGCCCCTCCGTGTTATGAGAGAAATTAACGCTACTGTCTCGTCACGTGTAATTCTACCTTCTCCGTTTAACGAGCGAAATTTGTTCATACAGATAGAGTTTCTATAAGGCCTGAGGTCAAAGTTTCAATACAAGGGTGAGAATATAATTACCTTGAAAACATCAGTCAAAAAATTACTCGAGTTGAAAATAGCATAAAGAACTCCTTGTTTGCAGTACGCATTGCGAGGTAACATCCAAGCTAGAGGACCAGTTCAAGGATTACTTAAGGCAAGAGAAATAAGGTAAGCCCTGAGGAGGAAAGCTGTTCCAAAGATGACCCATTCATTGTTTTTGGGCAGCAGAGCTCAAGTACGTTTCGTTTTATCAGCTTGGGCAAAGAGTTTTCTCGAGATAACCCCTAACTGCTCAGAGTTCATGTGAGGCCTCACTAAAGAGCATTGAGATTTACAAATGGACAAAGAAAGAGAGGTGCATCGAAGTATTTTTTTGGAACATAAAGCCGCCATCTGCACAAGGGCACGCATGTTGCCGAAACCTTGCGCAATATGATAATTTATACCCAATATTTATTGTCACTTTCAGAGAGAGATAGAGATAGAGAACTTCAAAGAAACCAAAAGGTTTCTAGCAGCTCAAGAGGTTTTTATGATCACAAATCACTGCATCTCAATGGCCCTTCGGTCGAAGGCTTGAAACCACTTGCTGCGGTCGTACGAAATATTCTCGAGTCGAGTTATAGCACCAGCAAGTTGAGGTAGTTTTAGCGGCAAAAACTTTCGGGTTCGGCTTTTGATTACAAAATTGATGCTTTTAGAATTGTTCAGTGGATCGCCACGTGAGGTAACACACGAATCTAGGTTACGAACACACAAAACACCTCGTCAGTTCCGAAGTAAGAAATTTCGGGCTGCACTATCTCCTCAACTTTACTTAATTAAATACAAAACCTTCGATGCGGCACGTACATAGAAAGAACTTCTCATACATTAGGCTTGAAAATAATAAAACTTTATCGCAAGAACACTGCATAGGGTTGGAAGGATGGCTTGACTTTCCCAAAAGGGTAAATCTAAGTGTTGGCGTCTAGAAGAGAGATAAAGCCAAATTTATGCCAGGAGTGTAAGCGTAAATGTTTTGTTTGGCTTCATTGAGGAGGGTGGCAGGTCCAAATTTTGCCTAAGATGTCAGCAATAAACCGCAGCGCTGGATACCGGTGTTCCAAATTGTCTGCTGAGACGTGCGAGTGTCACCAAATGTTCAGTGAAGGACTCGTTCTGGTATAAAGTAACATCATAAATTGTAAGACCGTCGCATCATCGTGGCATCTGTGATATGAAAACTGCAAAGTTATAAAGATAACATTATGTAGAATATAAATCAGAGTGTACACATTAGAGTGTGTAATCAAACAATTATAATTTAAAATTAGTACTAAACAAACGTGTCAAATGCAACCCACATGAATAACGGGAAACTATGTCAGAACGCTCACTTTTTGGGGGGCGCTTGTAGGATGTTTCGCCATTTGTACTTTTCAATGCATCCATATACGTTGAATCCTCAAGAAAAAACTTGATAAAGAACTGAAAACTTGAATACCCGTGATGAGGAAATCAGCGGCAAAATAAAATAGCAAACATTTTAAAACGAATCCAAGCGACAACTAACAACATTGTTAGCCACATCACGTGGCCACGCTGCTCATTGGGGTTGAATTCATAGCCGTATCCTTCAGCAGTAGCAGCAGCGCTGTAGAGCCAACTCAGTACCCCATCTATCAACATCTATTTTAGATTCATAGTTGAACTGCTGTCCCACCTAGCAGCAGGTACTGAAAAGCCTTCATAGTTCGTCCATGTGCAAATTCATAATTTAAATATTGCCATTGTCCATTGTGAGGGGCGCTGGTGGGGCTCTACACCTCACAGTGCGTCTTCTGTCTGCGAAAGGTGCCTTGGAAAATGCGACCTTCTCTACGCTGAGATTTTAATCAAAGGGATGGCGATTAAGTCATACGTTGATTTCACTTCACGCCTGTCAACTCCTTCATCAGAGTTGAGAATTTATGCCGCGTATGCAGACGAGGTCTTTTAGCCCCGCCGCGCTGGAGCCTTCAAAATATGAATGGATATTGGAGTTGCGTCGACGGGAGGGTCTTGGCCAGCTCAAGTCAGGCATTCAGGTCCTTTGACTCAATTTCCTCAAGAAAATTTCATAACCAGGGAGGTTTTCATAAACATGGAGTTTTTTTCATAAACATGTAGGTTTTATCATAAACATAGAGTTTTTTTCGTAAATAGGAAGGTTTTCATAAAACACCGCGGAGAGATTTTTCTAATTGAGAATTTCTTATGAACGTCAGAAAACGAAATATTAAGAGAAATAGTTTTTATCAACAATATCTTAGGCACAAAATTATTTCTTATCGTCGCATTTTGTTGGACATTCAGCTGTGAATGGCAGAGAAATTGGCAAGGAATAAAATCTTACATTACTATGCAGCCCAGAGCACAGTGGAGATGGAAGATTAAGCATCAGTCACCTTTCTATACCTATTACTGAGATAAAAAATTACCTCATGCATTTAATGGAAGAATGGCAATTAGCATACAAATACAATCATTTGTGGAACTGCTGAGCACATCAAGCTAGTACACAATCTGCATAAGTAGAAGCAGTAAACGGAGAGTACGCTGCAGCGCATTAGAGTGCTCCAAATGACACCGAAGGTACTCTCCAGGCTGCGTAGGTTGGTCACTAGAGCCCCTGATAAATTACGTCAATTGGAGCAATCCTACTTTCCCGGCAAAATGAAAATCAGCCGTTAGATGGGTGCTGAGAAGGCAGCCTGCCAGGCCATTAACACCTGATACGCCTGCGCTCCCAGCAAATAGGATTGAGTCTTCCAGCAGAAGTTGAGTCGGATCTCACAAACCTGTTTGATGAGCCTGGCGTGAACATGGCGGCTCTCGGCGGGGTGTCTTCTTCTCAGGACGTGGGGCCTCTCGGCAGGCCTACTACCTGGTTGTCGTCAATACGAGATTGGATCCCTCGTTCAAATGTGATGGGAGTTACAAGTGATACCGGCACGGCCCTGCAATTCTTTCGTAACTGACGATAACACGATTGCTGAATGATATAATGGATACTAATGAGCACTGTCTGTTTCACTCTAACTCCCTTCAGAACTATTACCTAACAGTGCACACAATAGTGAATGAAACTGAGCTCCATGACAGGTATAATCATAATCTGTAGATTCCCATCAATCGAAGACCCTATTATCCAAGGAAAAGGAGAGGTCAGAGTGAAGTTACAACCTCAGCTGCAGGTCAGAGTGAAGTTGCAACCTCAGCTGCAGGTCAGAGTGAAGTTACAACCTCAGCTGCAGGTCAGAGTGAAGTTACAACCTCAGCTGCAGGTCAGAGTGAAGTTACAACCTCAGCTGCAGGTCAGAGTGAAGTTACAACCTCAGCTGCAGGTCAGAGTGAAGTTACAACCTCAGCTGCAGGTCAGAGTGAAGTTACAATCTCAGCTGCAGGTCAGAATGAAGTTACAACCACAGCTGCCGGTCAGAGTGAAGTTACAACCTCAGCTGCAGGTCAGCGCTGATGTTACCACTTCAGCTGCAGGTCAGCGCTGATGTTCCGACTTCAGCTGCAGGTCAGCGCTGATGTTCCGACTTCAGCTGCAGGTCAGCGCGATGTTCGGAATACAGAAGCGTCCGCGGCTCAAGACGCATAGAAGAATATTCTTGATAAAAATCACAATACTTACGTTGGTTTGCATGCAAAAATATTTCAAAGGCAAGAAAAATTAGTTAATTCTTCACAAGAGGGCAGAAAAATTCTGAAAATTATTGAACCCCTACTCCCATGCTAGCTGCACTTGGCAAGAAATAAAGTTTGAAAAAGCGATCGTAACGCAAATAAAGATTGAGAATGGCAACTAGTTAGCAGATCAAGGCGCTACCGAATGTAATTTAAGCACGAAAGTGAATTTAGGAACTTTCCTGGATGGTTACATATTGGCGATTGTAAATTTTCGACAGCCGTAAACTGCTCCTTTACGCATTGGGCATGATCCTAATTGGGCATAATGTTAATAGAATTTTTACTACTGGCATTCGAGTATTATTTCCTAACTTCATTTATAGGAAAGAATAAGAAATGCCTATAATTTCTATGAAACTTTGTGCTTTTATATAATGCTTGTATTCATAGTGATTCCTGGTATTATACATATGATTTTTCTGATGAAACTCAAATTTTTCCATCGGCCTGACCACAGAAGCGAAGCTCTAGCACCCAAATTACTTTTTAATCATCACGAGTCACAAAGAGATGTGAAATCACGGACAAGAGGGAAATTTCATACCATAGCGTCAACGCCAATTGGGAATTAGTGGCAGTGAAGCCAGAGCTGCTTCAGGGCCCCCGCATGCTGCACGACCGTCACACGTTCACGCCTGTACGTTGATAACAAACCAGCAGACGCACCCCGCCAAAAATGGCGGGCCAAATGATGTTAGCTTCTTAAGATGCCCTTTTATTTGAGGTAACCCTGACATGAAATGTTATTTTCAGTATCACTGATACGAACTGCCTTCGCTGATGGTCTCACTATTAGTTTGGGAATACGGTCCCGGGAATGTTCTCCTATCTAAATCCTCAAGAGAGTGACGGAGAGACGAGCCTACCAACCAAACAAGCAACAACTGTGTGCTAGTACATAGTGGAATTTCAGGTATTTGGAGAGCAAAAGTGGAAGATAGAAACCTTGAAAAAATATGTTGTTAGTTTCCTCTTTGCAGTTCCTCATCTCCTCCTGCGCAATTTCATGTTCAGTAACTGAATTCATGCAATTAATAACCAGCTTGAGCATTTGTAAAGTAACCTACACATCACCAGCACGGATGCTGTTTCCAGATGTCATGCGAGTTGAGTATCCCAGTACAAATCTATCGAAGTTTCCACGAAACGTACGTACCTCATTAAAAAGATCTATGTTAATGCACCTAGACACGAGCTAAGATTGTTTCAAATTGTGCGGACTCAAATTATCGGGTTCTAGCCCAGCAGACTCACAAATCCATTTGATGTTCTTAAGACCCGGCGAAATTATACGGGATTCCTTCAGAAATTAACGTTACAAGTTGCACTTGAGTTTCGGAGAAGCAGAAACCGAATATTTCTCCCAAAATCTGCAAATTTAAGTGTGTATGACTTGTCCCAGCGAGCTCGGTTCTAAATATCCAGAATAAAGAAATCAGTGTTTGAAACCCGTCCAGTTTCACAAGTTCTTAGAAGTTCGAAAACAAAATGTGCAGTCGTAGTGAAATATGACACAGAATGTAGTTTGCTGCATTTCAACTAATAAAGCTAATAATATAATAATAATTTCATTTTAGAATCCGATGCAAATGTACACAAACACATATATTTGAAGTAACGTCAAATGTTGTTCGGCCTAACGTTCGGGCAAACGTTCGGGTAAACGATCGGGCAAACGTTCGAGAAAACGTTCGGGCAAACGTTCGAGCAAACGTTCGGGCAAACGTTCGGGCAAACGTTCGAGCAAACGTTCAAGCAAACGTTCGAGCAAACGTTCGGGCAAACGTTCGGGCAAATGGCAACTTAGTGGAAACTCAAGATTGTGAGCCAAACTCTCCACAGGGAAAGTGAATGTTTTTATCTCGCGTTTGAAATGGAAAACGCTTGTAAAAGTCATCAACAGGGAGGACTTCGAAAACTGATATATGATGTGAGGGGTGAAATTGTGGGTAATGTGAGGGGTGAAATTGTGGGTGATTTGATGGGTGAAATTGTGGGGAATTTGATGGGTGATATTGTGGGTGGTTTGATGGATGAAATTGTGGGTAGTGTGATGGGTGAAATTGTGGGTAATGTGATGGGTGAAATTGTGGGTGATTTGATGGGTGAACTTGTGGGTGATTTGATAGGTGGAATTGTGGGTGATTTGATGGGTGGAATTGTGAGTGATGTGGAGGGTGAAATTGTCGATGATTTGATAAGTGGAATTGTGGGAAATGTGAAGAGTGAAATTGTGGATGATATGATGATAAATTACAGTGGTGAGAAGGAGTAAGGACGATGTTATGGATGTAGAATGATGGGTGGAATGGTGGATGAAGTGACGAGGCGCGGAGGAAAGACATGATGTGTGGTGATAAGTGATGTGATGAGAGAGTGGTGATGGGACGAGAGAGTGGTGATGGGACGAGAGAGTGATGATGGGACGAGAGAGCGGTGATGGGACGAGAGAGTGGTGATGGGACGAGAGAGTGGTGATGGGACGAGAGGGTGGTGATGGGACGAGAGGGTGGTGATGGGATGAGAGGGTGGTGATGGGATGAGAGGGTGGTGATGGGACGAGAGGGTGGTGATGGACCGAGAGGGTGGTGATAGGACGAGAGAGTGGTGATGGGACGAGAGGGTGGCGATGGGACGAGAGGGTGGTGATGGGACGAGAGGGTGGTGATGGGACGAGAGAGTGGTGATGGGACACATTTGTGGCATGCCGCCTGGAAGATGCGCGCTGTGCTCAGACAGTTGATGTGTCTCCAGGCTTGTGGGTCAGGAGATGATGTGTTCAGAAGCGGATGTGGTCGGTTGACGACCTTGGAGCAGGTTCACTGTGGACAGGGAAAGGCAGGCTCTCCGAACAAGGCTTTGGTGTCAAGTCTCTGCAGTGAAGACGTCATGACTCGCGTAAATTACTTCAGCTGCGATGAAACCGTTCACTCGCACCTCATAACTTTCAGGAGCCAGTAAGCCACTGACAAGTGTCTGGATAGCTCCATTAACTTTCATTCCGAATGAAGCTAAATATTCATACCAGACATTGGTTGATTTATCGAATTTGAAAGGCGCCCAGCCCTGGACATTCTGGTCCGATGGTTGTAAATCATCCAATATACCGATTTCCAGAGCAGGTTTCATGTTCAATAAAAGCAATCCCACAAGCTAATAAAATTCACTTGAAAAGAGGTTGCACAGCCCCAGACAACTGAGGCGCCTGGATGTGACAAGGAAACTAACATTCAACACACGCAGTCGATACTCGCTAAAATTCTATCGGTACTAGATAAAAACGCAGCCATAGAGAGCCGCACCAACAGAAGTCCCTCTTGGTGCGAAATCCCTTGCATGGATTTCCTTACGAAGAGCTCGTTCAGAAACAGCAGGAGAAGGACCATCTTTGACAATTCGTAGTACTTCCATCCTCGATGCAAAGCGACTCCGGTCAACAATTCGGGATACACGGCGGCGGTCCCTATTGGTTAGAATTTTCTTATGGCCTCAGTTTTACCTTGAATTGCCATATGAACCCGATTATTTCCGTTTTTGGTATACCCACTAACAATACGACATGAAACACAAGCAAATTCCACTACTTCGTTCACTGAAAGTCCCTTAGCCCAACCAAACGCAGCAACCCCTTTTTACCCCACTGAGACGCTTTCGTCCCACCGTTGTGGAGCAACTAAGGAACAAGTCTACACCTTATCAGCACTTACTGAAAACTGACGCCTGTTCAGTATTTGCCTATAACCTAAACTTCGGTCACAGCTTTGAAAACCGATTGATGAGCGTAGTAAATTATTGGAGCTCGAAAAAGAGGAAAAACTATAAGTGATTAATTTCCTGTTTGGGAAGCTTACATTGTAGTAGAATAGCAGAACAATTTGAAATTGATTGAGGACTTTTATACCAAGCGTGCACGTCGACTTAAGACCCTCCTCAAAAAAGTTCTGAGTATCGCATGATTTGTAAGAAAATCGTTTTATTTTCATTAAAATATGTTTTTGCAACTCTTGTGGATTTTGCATTGCAATCAATAGCTCTTACTCCCGAGCAAAGGATGGATTAATTTCTTATACGAAACTTCCTGTATTACTACAAGGTGGGGCAAAAGTGTACACTGTATCACACTAATTATTTATAAAGTATCATGCTATCGAATATATTTTTAAATACTTTAAAAACAAGTAATAAATAAATATTGAACTTCAATAAGATTCATTATAAATATCAGAAGCAAATTACATACTTAGCAAACAGTGAATGAACGAACGAATGAATTTTGGTAAGAGTTGTATATGCAACACCTTGTTTTAAGTACAAATTTAGCGTCCGGTTCTGTCGTCTAACTGATAAAAGCATCAACATCAGACCAGGAGGCGACCCAAAACCTTGGCCTGAATTGTTTGGTGGAGATTCTTTTCCGTCGACGCTGAGATACTTTTCCGCCGCATTCTATTTTGAAAACCTGGCTCGAGCCCCGCTCCAGTTTAGTTACAGGAATATACGACTACCAAAGAAACTGTATTCCAATCAAGTTGGGTAGAGTATGTGGATCTTGATGGCCGCATAATTACAGACAAGGCACCCTGTAATGGGGTATGTGGGGTACAAATTTCTTTTTCCAAAAGAAGCACTCCGCGTCTACTTGAGAATCAGCCTCAGTGGATACCCGTGATCGAACCTAGAACCTCCTCAACAGGAGGCCAGCTCGCCGCGCACTGCACCGCAGTAGGAGTAGCAATAGTAAAGATAGCAGCGCTCTAATGACTTAGAGTAGCTCGCACCGAAAGAGATGGGACCATTTAGTATGGACTTAGAAGAACGGGAATCTAGGCGCAAGGTGTGTTCTCACACCAGATTCCCTTAGCATAGAAACTGCAAGCTAAGAAGGAAGAGCGAGAAAAGATAAAGAATCAGTGAACAAGGCATGATAATGGACAGAAGCAAAGTGGGCACGATAGATACAAGTCCCAAAGGCCTAGCTAGAGCTGAGGTAGTCTAACAATGTCTCCCTGGAGACTCTAGTCCTCATAATAATAATACGTAACTAACCTCACTAACGTAACCCTAATGCCTACGGCCTATCCTACGCCCCTCGAGGGGCACCGCACCACAGAGCAATAAATGAAGGCGTGTAATTTTGAGCTCGAAGTATAGAAGCCAATGCAGGAATTGCGTCCTGTGAAACTCAACCCACCTAGACGACATCGGCTTGTCACCATTTTTGGATGTGTAATTGTTAAGTCAAGAATCCAATTGCTAAAATACCACTTACTCCTTGACGAATTACCCCGAGGAAGCCGTCAGTACATGCACACGGTCTGTATAACCGACAGTAACCGTGTGAATGCAACAACCACGGTCACGAGATATCTCGGGTTCATTAGTTAACCTGTTAACGGTCACCGCCCAGGTGGCCGGCGGTGCATTCACACGGTGTGTGAAATTGACAGCGACCGCGTGAATGCAACAACCACGCGGACATCATATCATGTAAATACATATTAACAGGTTAAGGGATTAAATCTTCTTACTTGGCACAACCAAAATGCAAAATCGTGCCTATTTTGGGTCGAAGAATAAGTAACAAACTATTTAACCAGTTTCCCACGCAAGTGAAAAGAACTTTACAGGGTGGGGTGATATTTCAAATTCTATACGCCTCCTCGCCTATTACAAGAGTACTCCTACGGGTACTTCATAAGCCCTAATGCTGTTGCTTACGAGTACTTACGGCACAGCAACGTTCTCAAGCACCCACAAGGTACGTGATATAGCGCAAGCGAAAGTGCAGCACAAAAGATTCAAGTGTGGAGTCTGTACTTCCTTACGTGCGAGAGCTAAACTTTATACGAAGAGTTACTCAGGGTCCAAAAGTTATGTTACGCTCACTCTTTGACTGCCAACGTTAACTTTACAAATCAAGATACAAGTCTGATGATTTAAATTGAAGAATATAACAGTAGCGTATAACATAATAACATGGGTTACTTACACCCGGAACAAACGAATAAATTTATGAGTGTTAGGCAATCAAAGATCGAGTGCATTAGTTTTGCGGTCGTAGTCGTAGACAATCGTCTACGACTATCACATGTATGCTGTTGCAGTCTTCACTCGTAGAATATACGAGAGCCCATGAAATTTAGCCGAGTCACAAGCAGCTGAGCAACATCAGCCAGTTTTCAGCTAAGCTTCCCTATTAAACATCGGTGCAGTGTTTTTCGTAGTTTCTTGTTCTTCACAGAGTTCACTGACCAGCAGCGCAGTAGCAGCGCAGTAGCGCGGTCGCTGATTCCATTTTAGAGACGAACGTTGCTCCCTAGAACAATTACTGCCGAGATCTGCAAGCGGCCACTAGCGCACATCACGCTTACAGGGATAATCTACGCAAAACGGCCAAAACTACCATCGCTGTGGAGAACTGCCTGAAGTCTCCCGTGCAGCTGCGCCAATTTTCAACAGTTTGGCCACTTTTGTGGTGTTAGCTCATCCAGGTTTTCATTGTGGAATGTCGACTACGTTACTGGGCATCGCTAAGGGCTATCTCTGTGGAATATTTACTTATATGTCGCTAGGTTCTCTGAATCAAAGATCTATCTTCACATTGAAGTTGAGCTGTTCATTAAAATATTGTTTATTGTTACCTTGATTAAAATTTGTAATGGAAAAAGCAGCGAAACTTTATCTTAGCGTGTGAGCTGTCAGCTTCATTGTGGTGTTTTTAACTTTTAAAAAATCCATAACTACATAAGGTACGAAAATACGCTATTAGAACTATTAGCTATTTCATTTTTTAATACAAATTTTAATTTCAATTCGAGTTTTAACACTCACTGATTATGTCACGACGCATCGCTCCGTGCATACTATCGCACGTGCTGTAAAATTCAATGAAAATCCCGCGCGTAAACTATGGAACAAAAATTACACTATTTCTAAATCTGCTGAGCTAGAAAAAACTCTTAGATAACAATTTTAAATCAGATTTGATGAATCTGATACCGCGTGTAGAGCTGCTCGAGGTAAACGTTAAGTTCAACAGACCCTGAGCCCTCGTGTGAATATTCTGGTACGCCCAGCTCCAGAGGCTGCTCACACGGGGAGAGCGAGCATGAAGAACCCATGGCTATATTTCATTTCCTGATGTGATAACATTTTACATATTTCTTCCAGTTTATGATATAAGTAGTGGTAATAGTGGTAGTAGTTGTGGTAATAGTAAGGATAGCAGCGCTTCGAAGTAACTCTGACTATCTCGCACCGATGGAGAAGGGACCATTTAGTATAGACTTCGGAGAACGGGAAATCTATGCGCGAGGTGTGTTCCCACACAAGATCCTCTGCGGATAGGAACAGCAAGTTAAGAAGGAAGAAATCATTAGCGAAGAAGGTATGAAAATAGAAAGGAGCAAAAATAGACGTACCGTATAGGCCTAGCTTAAGCTGAAGTAGCCTAACACTGTCCTCCTGGGGACGCCAGTCCCCATAGCATAAGGCAGGCATACTTAACTAACCTGACCCTTTTGTCTTTGGCCTATCCTATGCCCCCTGAGGAGAATCCATGACATAAATTTTGAAAAATACTATCTGGGTTTTGTACGCTTTTTCCTAACCTATTGGTGTATCTAAGCAGAGGGCGTTTTTTCTAATTAATGATGCAGAATGAGAGAAGAGATATTCAATTTTTAGCTCAAAAACTCGAGTGACAGCGTGACCGCAGCGCACCGCCACGACGGCAGCAGCGTTATTGAGAATTATGTGGGCGTGGCTTGTTATGTATCTATGTATGTGAAGCACCAGACGTATGTTCCCTTCAAATGTTTGGTCGCATTTTATCGATGAGAAACATTTATCACAGTTGAGTGTGTGGGTTAAGAAATTATTTAACCTGATTAGCATTGCAAGAGCACTGACGCGAGAGAACAGGACTCTAAAAACAAGGTGTGGTCGCGAACCAAAAAATGCGTAAATGTGCCACTGAGATGGAGTTGAACGGTTGCCCATAAATTACTCTATTCAGAGACATATAAGCCGCATGTACCTCCAAGTTTAGTTTAACTCAAAAACAAAACCCGAGAGTTTTTCACGCGTGAAGGGCACTGCGATTTGAAATAATATTCTTCGACCCTTATATGGATGTCATCCTCAAGGAAGGCAACGCCTCCGAACGCTTCGCATTGTTATCAGCATGATCACAGCAAGACTTATGCAGCGATAACGCCGACAGTCTTATCTTATAGTTATAATGGATAGCTAAGTGAAGATCAGACTTGATGAAAATATTTAGTTCTAATTTTAAACAGGGCTTCCGTGAGAAAAAAATACTGTTTTTACGAAACAGGTGAAAAAAATTACCACTGAAGCAATACACGGTCCCTGATGTAATTTTTTACCTGAATGTATCCTTCAGAGCGTGCGTATGTGAGTGTGTGTGTGTGTTGGAAGTATGTGTGTGCGTGTGAGTGTGTGTGTGTGTGTAAGTGTGTGTAAGTGTGTGTGGTCGGTCATGTCGCCGCCGTAGAATGCAATTTATCATTAGATGTTGGCTGGGGATGAGAGGCATTTAATGACCCCACGATAAGGGAGTGATTTCAGAATGTTGTTCTTTATTTGCGCAAGTTTGGGCAGCCTACACTGCATTAACGATGCAGCAGGGGACAAACGAATTCTTTTCGTAAATAAAAGAAATTTAAAAACCCATTAACGATAAGAAGACATTCACAGACTTCGCTCATCTTCTCTGCCACCGTAACTCATTGGGTTAATTCAAAGGATCGCTGTAATTTCCAGAGATGGCTGTTTAAATACGTTTTATTACAAATAAGACCAAAGATAACATTAAGTAGAAGTAGTAGATAAAGTAATTCCGTCTACTTTAAATGACCTGGGAAGTCCCGCGCAGTGGGGAACCAGAACTAAATCTGTTTGTGTTTTTATTCAAACGATCCCATGATCACAAATTTTCGGAGTTACAGTCAATCTCAAGCAGCTCAGCCCTCAGTTAAGAGTTCGACAGCCGGTATGGATCAGTCAAGTCTCTAGTGAACAATTAATAGAAGGAATTGAGGAAGGAATTCTGTCAAATGACACTTCACGCGGAATAACTGCATTAATTAAGTATACAGGCTGTATTGCCATCACTGCTTGGGCAGTATCCGAATCAAGGTTTTCCGTGTTTAAAAGAAATTAATTACACATGAAAGAAAATTGCGAAGTGTTCTCTACTTTAAGACACAGTTTTCGGTGGCGAGAGACCATCCCAATAAAGAAATTTGCATTCGTTTGAAGTTACATTGGCGGAGTGCGTTATTCCTCCCCCCCCCCCTTCCCCGGGTAATTAAGAGAACAAAACCCTACCTCCAGGTGAGGGATACACGCAGCATCAATGCAGCACATTTTGGAGAGCTGCGCTCAACACTGGAACAATGCTTGTATGTATTTCGAAAAAATAATGCTCGATATGGTCGTAGTCGTGTAACGTAGTCAATTTTGACTTCGCATCTCCAAGTCAAGTCACATCTCCAAGTCGTCAAGCCATATCAAGCCTCATCTCCAAGTCGCCAAGCCATATCAAGTCACATCTCCAAGTCGTCAAGTCATATCAAGCCACATCTCCAAGTCGTCAAGTCATATCAAGCCACATCTCCAAGTCAAGTAAATACATCAAGTCTCATCTACAAGTAATCAAGTCGAGCCACATGTCCAAGTCAAGTCACATCTCCTAGAATGTGAGCCATGTCCTACCCCGTCCCCAGAATATTACCTCACTGCAGACTAGAATATTCCCTCGCTGCAGTCTAGAACATTACCTCACTGCAGTCTAGAATATTACCTCGCTGCAGTCTAGAATATTACCTCACTGCAGTCTAGAACATTTTAGGTGGTGATATTCTAGACTGCAATTTATTCAACGGAAACTGACGAAGATTAACATGGAAGACAGGGTCGAAGTCGCCCACGTTCCTTCATTTCTGCGTCTCAACTTGGTCGAGTTCAATATTCATGTGGACGTGGTGAAAGCAAAGAGTTCTTGCTTGCCCGTTCATCGCCATGAACATTCCAACACCTTATGCGACGCGTAACTATTCGTGCTATGAGAAGGAGTTCGAGCCCAAGTGCCATTCTGCGTACCATTAATTCAGAATGGCAAGATAAAAGCTATGCATTTTCCATTAATGGTAATAGAAGTTGGACCTACAGATGGGAGCTAAAATGTACGTGGGAAGTGTTTTTTTGCACGGGCATTTGAAATCTTTTGCAAAATTCGATTGCATTTGAGATGATGGACTTGCAGCTTTCATTACTTCACGAGCCTAAGGGCAATGTTACTGGAGAAATTAATCCAAATCGTAAAAACTCTTATCTCGCAGTTTTTAATTGTGTTTTAATAAATGAAAATCAAATTCGAATGCCACAAAAGAAACTGTACTTCAGCGTCGGGCGCGTGCCATTCCAGCATTTCCGCAGCACTCCAGAGCCGCCAGCGTAAATTTATCATCAGTCCCCGAAGACAAAATATTTCTCAAGACCGGACGACAGATCACAAATCTTAAAGACTGTTATTGGTGGGTGGCAACATGGAAAGGGAGGCTCTTCTCTGGAGAAGAAGATACTTTGTGCTTCTTTTTTAAGTTCAACTCTTTTGAATTTTAAACACGTTACTCGCACATTTTTAAATTGAAAGCCGTTATAGCCCGGCGATGTTCTAGACGAGGATTGTATCTAGAGCACAACAAGTAGGATTCCCAGCAAAAATTCACACTAATAGCTTTTATTTGTTAGTTGGAGTGTTTACATTGAATAATGTTAGGCATAGAAATTTTTCACGTTCACGCAAAATATTAAACTGAGAGTATGCATTGTTTTTGAAACCCTCCCTGCACGAGTTTTATGGACAGATCGGCAACAGAAATAAATTGCTTTATTTCATAACCAGAGAATATCTTCGAACGAATATCTTAACTGTAGTCAAATAAAAACACATTCGGTAGTCCTGAACTACGCTATGTAGCTTATAAGAATTGCTAATAATTGAAGCTCACTGGAAAACAATCATCGTGGATGTCACAAAGCGATGTTTAGATTTGGGAAAAAATGTATTCCACGCTGGTTGGAAGCGTCCGATGAGTTTTTTTTCACCATGCTTCCAAGTAAATTCAGTGCCACAATTCATGATGACGTTTTAATCATTTCTTGTGAAGGAGACTAGAGACTGGCAGGCATTACTAGCAGAGGACAAAGGCGTCATTTCACAATAAAATCTAACGTGGTTAAAGTTAACAGTTTTCTCTATTCGAACGTATCATCAAATATGTATAGTGAATATAAATTTACTTACATTTAATAAGAATGTAAAAATTACTTAGTTCTGTACGTCAATGATCTAAAGGAATTTTGGAACGTTAGTCATGCGCTAGGCGTATGGACTCATTGTCGGGCATTATTCATATGGTTAATTAATTCTGAGAGCGGTATGTAAATATCAGATGTTACTCTGTGTACTGAAACACGTGGCGTAAACATATAGAAAAATTCCACTAATGGTTGAGTAAAAATGAGCTAACTAATTGCACTGTTCATAATTGTGCACGTTATTTTCAATTGTAATTGTAAATACCGCAATTGTTGCTACGAGATCTTCCTCCGACTCCAGTGGCTTCCGGCGATGTTTCTGAAATACCAGGCCTTTTCCACAATATCCGGCAGTCTTTAAGTCTAAAAATCACAAGTGTATCGATGTGGGTGGTGGAAACTTTGAAGAATTTTGATAAAGTAAATATAAATAAGTTATTTGAGGGTAATTTTGTTTTCACATTTCCTCCTTTTAAACATTGAACAGTTAAAATCTAAAAAAAATATTTTATGGCAGAGTATCACAGAGGCCAAAGTATTTAGTTTGCCACTTTCCGGTAGGTCTGAAATTTTGTACCTCTGTCTCCTTTACACCTCGTATATCATTTATTCAAGACATAATTCGCCTTCTCAAGTAGGAGCAAGCGTTTTATCAAGGTACAAGGTTCTGAATAACCTAACGTACGAGAGGGCTCCCAAAAATTTGTGGAAAAACTCCATAACTAAAAATTGTTCGACTGAAAAAGACAGACGAATAACAGAATGAGTAGCAGATCACCAACACATCTCTGCGGGTGGTGCACACACAATTCTTGTGGAGAGTTTGGGGCTAAGCAAACCTTCCGCTAGATGGGTCCCCATGCTGTTGTACCCAGATCAGCAGCAGACGAGGGCAGATCTTTTATTGGAAATTTTGAACAAGTGGGATGAGTATTCTGGAGCTTTTCTGCAAATAATTGTAACAGGGCATGAAACATGGCTCTACTAGAGTGATCCCGAGGATAAAACTCAATCAAAGCAGTGGCTGCCCCGGGGTGGAAGTGGACCAGTCAAAGCAG